>JAGFPH010001332.1:197550-212464 GCA_018207615.1 Philaenus spumarius | reverse complement strand
TTGTAAGAAAGTTCCTGGTACCGTTTATTTGGTTGATTTTTATTTGTTTATGCTTTTTCATAACCTAAAAACTTTTGGTTGTGAAGAATATTTATTACCTGATTATAAATTTTCCAAGTTAGTTGCAATAGTATTGAATATAAATGCTTCCGAGAAATTTGATTTGGTTCAATTTACACCTAACAAAAAATTGTGTTTTTTGATCCAAATCAGCTGCTTTATTTATAATATCTAACAACAGATATTTGAAGTGAACTGTAATACAGTAAGCATTTTGTTTGCTGATTGATTTTACCTAATTTAAAACCTGTTATCTGTAAAGAATAATTTCCTGATTCTAAATTTGCCAAAATTGGTTGCAAGTAAAAGCGTTTTGGTTCATTATAAGCCTAACCTACAATATTTTTGCTTTTCCTTGATTTCAGAAAAACTAATTTTTTCATACTTAGGTACACATCTCTAAAACTGTTGGGCATATTTTGACGATTTTCCCCCTGCACTTACATCATTCTATTAGGAAGCTTTCTACCAAAAATTTAAAAAATTGGTTGAAAAATACGTTAGAGAAAAATATTTTTACTTAAACGTTCATTGTAAAAAAGGACTATTTAAAAAAAATTTCAATAAATATTTGTGTGTATTTCTTAATTGATTTGTCGTCCAATGCCTCAGCAAACATACCTAAGTAAGTGGAAAAATTTTCAAAAGTTTAATTGTTGACGGAGCGGAAGCGAGGTCTCCTTTTCAGTTCGACCGTTCGGCATTTCGTCTGTCTGTCTGTCTGTTTCACGATTACGGCCAAACGCCTTGACCGATTGTCATGATTTTTTGCATGAATGTTCCTTATTTCTAGGTCGAGCGATGTATGTATACGTTTTTCTTCCATTTTTCACTTTTAATACCTTAAATTAAATAAAAATGTCGGTCGCACATTTTCTCTCAGTGTAAGCTTTTTTCCAAAGCCTGTTTGTGGCTTAACCGTACGTCGAATTGAAAAACAATAACATTTTGCTGTAGAAAATTTAATGTTCTACAAAATTGTTTTCTTGGTTTTTTCCAGTATGTAAGCTCACAAAATGGCCGCAATCTTCAAATTTGTTCAAAATCGTCCAAGTTTTTGTATTTTAACCACGTTTTCATACGTTTATTCTTTAAATGTCTTCATAAAACCTTATAATTATTATAGAGAGGGAGAGAGAGAGCGCTACCTGCTGTCTTGCTCTTTCCTGCGCTACGTCAGTGTGGCCGATTTGTGTGAGTTGTGGAGGGGGAGCCGAGATAAGGTCAACGAGCGAGGTCTACTGTTCACAGAACTACTAGTAATAGAATAGGAGATAATGGTACCGAAAATATGTCAATTTAACAGGGGCGGTATTTGGACATTGGACTCTCCTTAAGTTTTTGATCCTAATCAGCTGTTTTTACTTTCTCCACCCTATACGTAGTATATGGAGAAAGTATTGTTTTCGTAAAAATGTTCGAATTTGAATTTTCAGTTGAATTATCTGTTTTGGTGCTCCCAGAACCCCAAAAAATTGTTTAGTACAATTATCTGTGTTGGTGCTCCCTGAACACAAAAATATTTTTAGTGGAATTTTTTGTTTTGGTGCTCCCTGAACCCAAAAAAGTGTTTTTAACGTGGTGTCTGTCTGTAAGTGTGTCAGTATGTATACAAGACCAGAGGGGACACTATTGGTCCGATTTTCATGAAATTTGGTATGTAGGTACTAAACCCTAATATCTCCAGGCGTTTTTTTCATTTTTTGGGAATTTTTAATTTTTAAGGGTAATTTACCCCTAAAAACCCATAAAAAACGACAAAAATGCAAATTTCTCAAATACGGCACTAACGATTTTGATCAAATTTTCATTATTTATAGTGCTTCAGATGCCAAACAAAATGACACCACCCGCTTTTATCAAAACTTCGGCGTTTTATAACTATGGGGAAATGTTTAAAAATAAACAAGTTTATGTTGTCAATCTATCATCGCGGCGGCGGCCGCACGGGGTAGCACCATGGTAGTGATCACGGCCAGTAATTCAAAGGTCGCGCGATCGAATCCCGCCTAGGACAATAATTTTTTTATACGATTGACGTAGGTAGAATATTATTATTTTGTTTTGTTCTAAAAAGTAATAAATAAAATGATTGAAAACAATATTATTTTGACTACAGTAAGTTGGGAGAAAGTTTGTGTCAGTTAACTGATACCGTTTATTTTTAATAATATCTAACACATATATGTTTGATTATAATTTACGGTAAGCATTTTTCGTAGATTTTTGTTTGTGTTTGCTTTAAGTTTGTTAATCAAACCTAAACAATCTATCAGTTGTGAATACAATAAGCTGATTCTAAATTTGCCAAGATGGTTGCTATGGTAAACAATCATCTGTTGCTAATCTTTCGATATGAACAGCTGTTCCGTCTAAATGTTCACTATTTTTACGCTTTAAAATACATTTTTTGCAAAAAAAAACAATAAACTTAAAAATGTTTGTGTTTGTATTTTAAATAGTTTTTTTTTCACGTTGATTTTATGTCAATCAGTCAGGACAAAACCTCTTACATATAATAATAAAACAAATGGGTTTTTCAGTTAAAACTCAACAATAGGATTACAAACTCTTAGTTTCTTTCAATTTTAAAAAATGACACTGTCTTCAACACAACATCAAAGAACATCAACTTGGAAGAGTTTTTAAAGTAGATTTACATTTCTTACAAAAAGCTTTTAATTGACTCCGTTCCTTTGACAACTTGCATAACTGTGGAAGCAGAACACTGGCGGACGCTCAAGGTTGTTTGTAATATAAGCGGGAGAATGGGTTTCTTTCATATACTTAATGGGAAGAGACTTTAACGAGGGTAATGCAGTTTACAATTATTAAACTGTCGTGTCTGACCGACCTCGCAGGTACATTTCAACACTTTCTTTCATTTTAAATGATGTTTTTAATTTTAAAATGCTGAAATTAAGTCGGGAAAAGGGTAAGTCTTAAACGTTAAAATTGTAAAGAAAAACTTGCTGTCGCTAATTTGAGATCGTTGTTAAATTGGTTTAAGAAATTATATTTTGGCATTTATTCCACGCCTTAATCAAAGTTGGGCATTTAGCTTTTGTGGTAATTCAAAAAAAACATATACAGTGTGTCACAAAAAACCGTTAGCGGGCTATACAGGATCATATATTATACAATAAAATAATTCAAAAATGTTGATTAATTTAATCGGCTTAGTTTAGTCGCCTTTTTGTTTTCTTACAAAAACTCACTGTAACTCCAAAAATAGATAAGATATTGAGATGAAATTTGCTATAAGCATTATGTATGTTACGATTTACGAGTGTACCAAACACCAAGAATTTATGTTTATAATTTTCAAATTGGCTTCCATTACAAATTCTGAACAGAATATATTGAAAACAGCTAGCTTTACAAAGAAATTACAGGAGAAAAAAATATAATATTTATTTCTAACGGCAAACATTATAACAGAGATAATGACAAAAAAACTCTATACATAATTTCTTGGTAATTGTGTACAACACTTAACTAACCTAGAAAGAACATTTCAGTGGTATGAATTATATCTTTTATTTATTAAAACTTATTTATTTATTTCACCCATCCAAACCAGACACCGGGACAGAAGGTCTCACTTTAACAAATAAATAAATTCGCACGTACGCGATAACATATAAATACGAAATTTCATCAAAACCGTTAATACCGAATTCGAAATAACTTGTTAATTTCTTATTATTACTCAAGGACCACAACACAAGAATTCTATAAATTATTTTATAGAATTTAATACAACACCGGACCAAGGTTAATTACACGGAAAGCATCTTTCCAAGTTATGAATTAGTTATATCCCTCCCCCATCCGGGAGGTACAGCTCTAGTACCCTAGAGTGTGGCCAAGCCAATCTTCCTTCAGGATTTCATTCCGCAGACGTTGGGTTTTTAATTAATTTCAAATTAATTTAGTCGAGTGCTTTTCGTAAACCCAATAAACCAAATCGGCGATTAATTTAAATTTACTCCGTGTGCTGTGATTGGGTGGTGATTTGGTTACTTAATTGAAATTTTAATCCAACTTGTAGCCAATCATTTTGTGTTCCGAATTAACGAAGCATTATTTCAACCATTGGTAATTAGATTTTAGCTAAGATTTGTTCTTTATTATACTTTGGGAGGATCCTCGCTACGTACGTCGACCATATGAGGATAATAATTTATTTCAAGTTATAATGTCAAAGATAGTTCGTTATGTTCAATGTTTAAATAGTAAAATTATTTAATTTTACATGGGCCAGAAGTTATATGAGCTATAATAATGATAAAAATAATCAAGAATACTCTTGAAGAAATTACAAAAAACTACAGGCCTATGTATTATACAGAGTGACTCTGTAATTCAGGGTGGTCATAAAAGACAAAACATTTAAAAAAAATAAACATCCTACAAACTTAAGAACGAAATCACCTTTTACCAGCTATATGCCAGTTTTAAAATCTTATTTTAATGGATTTATAAATTAACAAAACTATATCTATACTAATATTATAAAGAGATAAAGTATGTTTTTTTGTTTGTTTGTTTGCAAGTAGGGGGTAATCTCTGGAACAACTGAACCGATTGAAAAAATAGTTTTACTAATAAAAAGCTACACTATCCCTGAGTAACATAGGCTGTAATTCATTTCGATAAAATACACTATCCCTGAGTAACATAGGCTGTAATTCATTTCGATAAAACCCTTTTTTTATTTCAATATTTGCAAATTTAGTCGGGAAAAATGTTTAGGTTACTCCTAGAATGATAAACCAACACATGTATTTACATTTATTACCATAGCAACCAATTTGAATAAAATAACAGATAATATATAGCTGTTTGCTCCAATATTTCCATTAACAGCTGATTTTAAAATATTGTTGTATTTATAGCTTTTGGGTTAGGGTTTTCAAGTGTAGGCCCAAGCCTTGCTGGTTCTTTTAACCATTATTTCAACTGCTGTTATAAAATATAAGAAATAATTTAATTTGAACAATAACGTTATTTACGATCTTAGTTTTGAGGTTATTATTAATCCTACACTTTTATTATAAATAAAACATAACATATGTTTTTAGAAGGTTCAATTAGGGGTTGGCGTGCGGAGCAGTAATAAATTACTAAAAAGTCCAAATTGTAAAATCTTATGTATCATGTATTAAATATTGGTCCTTGAGGAGCAGGAATCTCGAGTTTGGAATCTGAAGAATTTGCTTACTCAGATTGGTAATCAATATCGTCTTCACGAGATCAAAAGGAACCGAGCTCAATAATATCACAGCCTTCCTCTAACTAAACCAATAAAGCCAGGGTTATTCGCATCACGCATATTAAAATAATAACGTATTGTTAAAAATAAGCATTCAAGTATTGCAACGGGTTTAAAATTACAAACAATTTACAAATTATTACCGTCTATGGACTTAGTGCCCACATAGGTACGAGGTCCATATAAATGCGTCCATGCATAGGCCACGTCCAGTATAAATTAACATCAAAAATACACAATGGAATAATTCTATTACTGTCACAAAGATAAGAAATCATAATTATTATTTTTAATTTGCAATAAATTACCTGCTTACACGCTTACTGAGCAAGGGTTAAATTAATTAAATTACAAGTGAAAAAACATAGACCAAGACTGGGATTTGAACCCAGGACTTTGCCTTTCCGTGGCAACACTCTACCACTGAGCTATCCTGATATTGGTCGATGTTATCTCACTTGTATGGTTTTTACTGCATTTATGAATCAATAGACTGAATACCTCGCAAGCGACATAGAAAACAATCTCAATTCTTTTTGCAGCCTACAGTGGTGTTATTTATTATTATTTTAAATTTTTTATAAGGTTCTTGTAGGTAAAACAAATTAATTTCAACCTTGTCTACATCTGAGCGATTCGTTTGTAAAAAGGCAAAACTGAGTGATATCACAACAGATGTCAGGAAAAAAATGAGGGACGCATGCTATGATATCAGTACATGAAAGGTGGTGCTTATCAGTTAAGCATACAGCCTAGAGAAAGTCAGAAGGTTCCATTTACATTTACCCCCAAAGTTTTTCAAGTACACGTAGAAACTCAGATAAATTAGTGGCACCGTACTACATTTATTTACAGTTTATATTTTTTAAATTAGTTAAATTTAACCTACAACTTACTTATTCCTAATATTAACAAATCAATAACCTTCTTTGATGTTATAATGAAAATATAATTTTCCAGAACATTGATTGCCCATTACTTTGAAACGAAGCAAGATACTAAGTTATAGTTTGCGCCGTTCTGTATCACTTTTAATAACCTTTTTAATGGTGTATTTCATGACCTATATTAACATTTGAAATTATTAACCCCCTCAAGCCCCCAAAATCAGAGAGGATCAGATATAACAAAAAAATCTTGTTATGCCACACAACAGTGGCATAACAGTAACAAAAATAATAACCTTATTTTCAGTAACAAAAATAATTAAGTTTTTTAAAGGGGCTTACAATCCCCCCCCCCACCAATACCCACCATATACAGGGTGATTCACGAAGTTATCCCCACACTTACACAGACCATTCTACTAGTAAAAATAATGAAAAAAGTTCATATAAACATAGGTCCGAAAACGCTTCGTTTCCCAGATATCCGCCATTTTGTTTTTTGTACAAAATAATTCATATCTAGAGAACGGTTTGACTGATTGAGTTCAAACTTGGCTTGAAGCTTAACCTAACAATGATATATCTTAAAAAATATAATCGAATCTTTCGTTTCAAAATGGCGGCTGTTTGAAAATTTCAAACCTAAATAACTCAAAAACCGTACATTTAACGAAAAATGTCAAGATAACTTTTTTGTAGCCCTTATTCCCTATCGGGTGGTGTAACTGTCAAAACAATCGGATGAAGGATAATACCTAATTAAAGGTAATGACAGCAAATGTACATACAGGGTGATTTTTTAAATGGGCCACCATTGGCATCTCAGAAACTATAAAAGTTACAACAATCTTTAAATGGGGGACCTTCCCTACTTTTTCCCTTACATTAAAACTACAATATTAACATTTTCAAAAACTCCGGCATTTTTCCAAGATGGCGGCCAACTTAATTTTTTCAAATGGAAACCGCTATTTTTTATTTTGGATTTCAATTGACGACACGAATTTAAGACATTTTTATTCTTTTGTATTTTTTCCTAAACCCTACCGTTTATGAGCTACAGCCTCTCAAAAATTTTCTATTTTATGTGATTTTTTAATTGGGCCACCATTGGGATCTCAGAAAGTATTAATTTTACAGCAAACTTTAAATGGGGAACCTTTCCTTGTTTTATGAGAAATTATAAAATATGTAGTTAAAATATTTCTAAATGGCCACCATTTTCCAATATGGCGGTCAACTTTGAAATTTCTTATGGAAACCCCTTTTTATGACGGATTTGGATTTTACATTTATGATCCCCGACCTTAGGTCTAACCATAAAAGTCACTGGACTAGCTCATCTTTCATATCTCAATTTGCTAATAACGGGGTATTGTAAATGTTACAGATACGCAACTTAACAAAGAATAAAAATTCCCAAGGTTGCACATGCACTATTGCCACTATAGACACGAAAAATATACCTGCGTGGGGAAATTCGTCAACCCAGTAATCAACGTAGGGCAGAATAATTTCAATGGATTGAGTTGAAAGTTTGTATGTTGCACATCAATGTAAATTTCTAGTTTACACAAATCATGCAGACCGGTAGGTCTGCGAAAAACCCTAAACCAAACGAAAGACCAACGGCACTGCATATATTTCTCAGCACAACTTCCCTTTGATGTTGCGCATGCCGCCGATGCATTTTACACAGAAACTATAAGGATAATCAAAAAAGTACAAGAATAACTTTCTTCATGAATTTTGAAGCTCTTTAAAATGAGCTATTAATGAAATTTCTAGGTTGCAAAACGACTGAGATAGACGAACTCAGTTTTTGAATAATTTGACAAAAAATGATTTTCCTGTTGCCTCCAAAATAGAAAAAAACTACCCAGTCGATTTGGATGAAATTTGAAATACTATTTCGTTATAGTGTTTCCTAGTGCAAGTCGTCGCCAAATTTTGAAAATTTTGAAATTAGCCCCTGCACCCACCCCCCCATTTGGGGCCCCAAAATTTTGAAAAATTAGCTAAAAAGTGCAAAAGGCAAATCCTTGGTACTCAAGTGAGCTCCATGCAAAATTTCAGAAAAATTTAATAATTTCAACGGGCTCTGTGCTGGGTCACACAAGATTTGAACATTTTGAAAAATCAGTTTAAAAAATACATCAAGTAACCAAAAAAAATATCTGACATCCTTACCAAAAAACCTTCAAAAAAGAAACTTTGTTTAAAAACCCCAAACGAAATGACCTTTATCTACCCATAAAAAAATCTGATATTTACAATGCCCTAGAAAACAGAGCATAGTCACAAAACTTGACCTCTGTAGGCCTATTAGCAACCAAAAAAAAAATTACATTAACAAAATAGTACTGATATCGCCAGCGCAACAAATATGTTGATATTTGAAAATCAACATCAAACTCACACTCACCAGCACCTTATAAATTATAGATCGTGAAATGTAATCACTATAGGAAACGGACTTGTGCACCCCAAAAATTGAAATTTTTTTGAGTGTTGATTTTCACGGTGATTAAATTTTACGGTTCTAAAATTGACTTATTTTTACAATTTATAAGGTGCTAGTGAGCTTGATTTTGAAACAGACTTGTGCACCCCAAAAATTGAAATTTTTTGGAGCCTGGTAAATTTCATTTTCTGAGGGAGACAGTGGGGCGTGGGGAGTACAAGATTTCATTTTCTGACGGAGGTATTGGGGAGTGGGGACTAAATGATCTTCATAACAGGGGTTTCCTCCGCCGGCGATATCAGTACTATTTTGTTACTGTAATTTTTTTTTGGTTGCTATAGGCCTACAGAGGTCAAGTTTTGTGACTATGCTCAGTTTTGTAGGGCATTGTAGATATCAGATTTTTTTATGGGTGGATAAAGGTCATTTCGTTTGGGGTTTTTAAACGAATTTTCTTTTTTGAAGGTTTTTTGGTAAGGATTACAATTCCATTAACAACTATTAAATCTCGTCAAATAAAACTAAGAAAAACGTCGACCCAGTTATTCGCTAGTAAGCAAACAAATATAATGGAGGATTTATCCCAGTTGTGATGTGGATTAAGCGTTAAGGATCCGGTATTTTTATAGCCGCGTTTTCCTACAGCTGAGCTTACACTGTACGTAAACAAATAACATAATGTTATTTATCGTTGCCATAGTTACACAGGCATTGTTGTTCGCACACTGTCATATGGTACTTTAATCCACTCACAGCTGGTCGAGGCCTATGAAGAGTGTAGTTCGGGCTATAATGTAGACGGCAGGGGAACCTGGTTTTACAAAGTGTGGCGAGTTTATAAAATACGAAATCGTAATAGTTATAAATAATTCGACCACGCAGCTGAACCGCTGACGTGAGTTGAGAAAAGTTCCAAAAATAAATTTATGTGCCTATGTTTTAGGGTTTCAACCAACAATTTGGGAAATAGGTCTATTCACGTCGGTGCTGAATAGCTGCAAAATGGTTAGCATGCCATTCCGCATATTAGGGGTATATTCAAAAGACAATGCATTGCGTGCTTCGCACGCCAACCCCCATATTGGGAGTATCTTCAATACACAAAGCATTGCGTGCTTCGCACGCCAACCCCCATACTGGGAGTATCTTCAACACACAAAGCATTACATGCTTCGCACGCCAACCCCACAGTAGAATCCACCACCTGTCTTTGAACCGGGTACTTCTATGGTATTTAACGTTTTGATCGATTTTGGGGGAATCAAGCGAGCTATAAAGTCGCGTAAAAAAACAAAATGTGCAGAATAACATCCTACATTTATATTTGTAGAAAAAACTCAAGAACAAATGCATTCTCGTAGAAAAAATCTCTTCAAAAATAGTTACTTCCTGTTAAAAACCCTGCTTCTGATTGTTGGATCTTATTTTTTTTTTGGCTAACAAACTCGTACGAGCGACGTAAACAACCAACATGTGTACCAAACTTGAACCAAATCGGACTTAAAATGCGGCCGCTAGAGTGCAAACACATATATATATGATTTTTAATGACACCCCAAAACGTGTTCTGGGGACCATGATCGGTGCTCATTTGCTACTCCCGACCTTGGGTCTTACCATAAGGACCACTGCAATAGCTCTTTTTTCCTATGGAAATTCGCTAATAAGCCCCCGTGAAAAATCACTTGTGGATTTATTAGATACATATCAGAAATACATCATGTATACAAAATACTATTTAAAAACAAAACACTTCTAGGCCTACCTAACTATGCTGACGGGGATTTTTAACTACGTAAATGTGTACAATTAAAAGGATTATAAAACTGTAGAAATAATTGTTAACATTTTTTATTTGTGTATGTCACTATATGATACATTTAAAGAAAGATATAAATATTATCTTTTAACTGCTTTTTATTTCATATTGATAGATCAAACGATTTAGAAGTTATTAATATTACAGTGAAATTAATAATAGAATATGTTTATATGTTATACGAAGATGTACGAATGTTTCCGAAGCTAAACGAATAGCTATTTCTTCTTTAAATTTGCATAAACGAATATTTTATTGATAAAAGGTTGTATTTATATACAGTTTATAACCTCAAAGCAAATATTATAACGTAAAATCAACTACATAAGAAATTATAATGATTGAAGTTGTAAACATAACCCCAAAATTATAACCTACACTGGGTTTGTTTAAGTATTACAGATGATGGGTGAAATTAACATTAGTATATGTTACTCACGTACGTACGTATTTGATTATTCAAATATCAAAGTCACATAGCCGACTGGGTTTATGTCGTTACCTAAGCCGGCGCAAATTGGTTCCTAAATGCTCATGTATATTGTTGTTGTGTTGACTCTGTTGAAATGCAAACGTTCTTTTCCAGTGTACTTTTAAAAGACAAAACTGCTTTCACCCGGACATTTAGTCGAATTCTGTGAGCGGTCGGAATTTTCGGGCCTAACTTTATATATTTGTAATGTGCTTGATGTATTTCCACTGTAATATGTTTACAATTTGCTTCCCATGAAGCGGTCTTAACATCATCGGTTGCCACGGTAACAACTTCAAACAATCGTTCTGTTGCTAGGATACGCGAATATTGTTTATTGGTTTACAGTTTTGTACAATTAATTTCCTGTTCTATTTTCAAGAAGACACTTTTGAAATACAAAATGGCGGCTGTAACATGCAAGGATTGTTTAGATTTAAAATACAGGATGTGTAAAAAACGTATGTTAGCTATAGAAAAAATCATTAAAATAGCTTTTTTACCATAATTGTTAACACTCTATACTAATATTATAAAGAGGTGAAGTTAGTTTTTTTGTTTGTTTGTATGTAGGGGGTAATCTCTGGCACTACTGAACCGATTGAAAAAGTAGTTTTACTAATAAAAAGCTACACTATCCCTGAGTAACATAGGCTATAATTAATTTCTATACAAACCTTTTTTTATTTCAATATTTGTAAATTTAGTCGGAAAAATTCTTAGGTTAGGCCTAGAATGATAAACCAACACATGTATTTACATTTATTACCATAGCAACCAATTGAATAAAATAACAGATAATATAGTCGTTTGCTCCGATATTTCCATTACCAACAGCTGATTTCGAAATTTGAAGCAATTATTTGTGTATTTCTAGCTTTTAGGTTAGGGTTTTAAAGTGTAGACCTGAGCCTTGCTGGTTCTTTTAACAATTATTGTAACTACTGTTATAAAATATAAGAAATAATTTAATTTGAACTTTTAATATTATTTACCAACTTAGTTTTGTGGTTATTATTAATGCTACACCTTTATTATAAATTAAACATAACATATGTTTTAGAAGGTTTCATTGGGGGTTGGCGTGCGGAGCACGCAGGGATCTCCCCTAGTCACTAATATAATATTATTGGTGAACACATGTACCACTTTGCCATTGTTTTTAGCGAACTTCCATAGGAAATATGAGCTACTGCAGTGACTCTTATGGTGAGACTTTGGTGGTTAATGAGGACCGATCATGCTCCCTAGAACACCTTTTGCGGTGTCTTTAAAAGAGCAGAAGCCAGACATTCACCGTTGCGTCGCCCGACTCGCTACGAAATTTGCTCCTGTCCCCCAGCGGTAAACAATGTCCATGTTAAAATTTACCAATGTTCTAAAGAAATTTCGCTTCTAGGCTAAACTTGTGTGTTGTAAACAAAACCACCAAGAAATTATGTTTTACTGTATATAACTTGGTTGCTGTTGAGCAACAGAAAAGTCCTTAAATATTAACATTTCGTCACTTGTGTATTTCAAACGTTTTAAGAACAGAAATTTTATTTTGGTTCTGTATTTAAATAAACGTTTTTATTTATCATCGCTTGTAGAATGATCTCCGATAAATATTCACGAATTATTTAAATGGTTAAAATATGTTCAGAAACATTTCGCGACCCATGACATTTAGAACACTGCATTACACAGCCCCTACACTATAGCCCATCTCACCTTAAGTTGAGGCAAGCAGGGTGGGTAATTAGGGTCGTAAAAACTGTCATATAACTGACCCTTATTAATGCCGCCTGAGTGAACCTGTAGGACACTCTAGTATAAAATTGCAAATTTGTATGTCTTAAGTGAAAATGAAAAAACGATATCATATTTCGTTTCATGATATTTTCCAGATAATTTTGATACCAAATTTGATTACATTTGGCCAACTTTGAGCTGTACTAGCATTATAAACTTTCTTAGTTGAATTAACATTACTAATATGGTTTACAACAATAAAGCCACAAAAATGTACTAAGTAGAGAAGTTCATATTTAAATCTATACTTAATATTATAAAGAGGTAAAGTTTGTTTTTTTTGTTTTTTTGTTTATATGTAAACTATGTAGGGTGTAATCTCTGGAACTACTGAACCGATTGAAAAAATAGTTTTACTAATAAAAAGCTACACTATCCCTGAGTAACATAGGATATAATTCATTTCGTTAAAAACCTTTTTTTATTTCAATATTTGTAAATTTAGTCGGGAAAATTCTTAGGTTAGGCCTAGAATAATAAACCAACACATGTATTTACATTTATTACCATAGCAACCAATTGAATAAAAAAATAGATGATATAGCTGTTTGCTCCAATTAACAGCTGATTTCAAAATTTGAAGCAATTATTTTTGTATTTCTAACTTTTAGGTTAGGGTTTAAAAGTGTAGACCTGAGCCTAGCTGGTTCTTTTAACAATTATTATAACTGCTGTTATCAAATATAAGAAATAATTTGATTTGAATATTTATCATTATTTACCATCTTAGTTTTGAGGTTATTATTAATCCTACACCTTTATTATAAATAAAACATAACATAATAAATGCTTGTAGAAGGTTCCATTGGAGGTTGACGTGCGGAGCACGCATTGGTCTCCCCTAGTATGTAATAAATAATTATTATTTGAGCAAAAAAAAACTCGATACTCTATCGTTATTTACCATAATACAAACAATTGTGTCTTTGAACCATGTTAATCGGCCGACTTCCCTGTCTGACATATTGAATCTGATTTCCATAAGAGCAATGCTAAAAAATAAGTAATTTTTTCTGATAATTCGTGGACTAAATTTAAAAAATACAAAAATTGACGAAGGTCTAACAGACCAAAACATTTAATGCGGCCTCTGGCAGTCTCAAGCCTGCAAAACGAGCTATTTAATAATTAAATAAGCTCGGAAACGCAGAGAGAAAGTTTTAACTATCACATAATATATGGTAATTATAATATGTTATTACTATTTATTAGTATTATTATGTTGCGTTAATTAATGCAATATAATTAATACCACTTTATCATTAATAATACAAATTTTATTTTGTAATTTCTTGTATTGAAAAAAAAAAACAGTTACAACACTTTAAGTCGGCCGATTAATATGGGACAAACACACAATTGTTTGTATTATGATAAATAACGATACAGTATCGAATTTTTGTCAAATAATGATTATTTATTACATTTTTAAATATGAACTTCTCTAGTACATTTGTGTGGCTTTATTGTTGTAAACCGTATTAGTAATGTTGATTCAACTAAGAAAGTTTATAATGCTAGTACAGCTCAAAGTTGGCCAAATGTAATCAAATTTGGTATCAAAATTATCTGGAAAATATCATGAAACGAAATATGATATCGTTTTTTCATTTTCACTTAAGACATACAAATTTGCAATTTTATACTAGAGTGTCCTACAGGTTCACTCAGGCGGCATTAATTAGGGTCAGTTTTATGACGGTTGAGACCGACCCTAATTACCCACCCTGCTTGCCTCAACTTAAGTTGAGATGGGCTATAGTATACTATATTATACAGCACCACGTTCACCAGATTATACGACTCTAATGTCTGCACACAAACATTATATGGTGCGTGGTAACACACGTTTGTACAAAACAACACATATAATGCGGTTATAAATATAACGGTATCAATGCGGTCAACAGCTGTGTCGGATTGAATTAATAAATTGTGATGATATTCACAAATAGGCCTATACAGAGTAGTCGTTTGGATCAGAATAAAGGTAACAAATTTAAAACAATGCCCGAAAACGTTTTCGATTTAAAAAAAAAATAAACGGTATCAGTTAACTGACACAAACTTTCTCCCAACTTACTGTGGTCAAAATAATATTGTTTTTAATCATTTTATTTACTACTTTTTAGAACAAAAC
>JAGFPH010001332.1:156136-167801 GCA_018207615.1 Philaenus spumarius | reverse complement strand
TTGTAAAAAACACATACAGACAGACAGACCGAAAACGGGATGAGATAGGACACATGTTATTTTACATTTTTTGTTTCTTTTGACATGCTGACTAACGTGACAAAGTTTGTTCATATGGTCGCAGGACACCCTGTATACACATAAGAAATACGGAATAAAAAAAAAACTATTTAAAAATAACAGACTTTATATAGATCTACCGATGGTGACGGTGATTTTTAACTTGGTAATTGTGTACAATTATAAGGATTGTAAGACTGTAGGCCTATATGTTAAAATTTTGTATTTACTGTATATTCATTATTATGTATGCAAATAAAGATAAAAATATTATATTTTAATTCCCTTCTAACTTCATATTTAATGACTTCTTCTACATTAATCAGTGCAGAGCAAAGGTTGCTGTTATTGGGTTGTGTGTTATGCTTTAATCCTTTGTTAAGTAGATTGGTTTCTTGTTCTGTAAATACAATTTCACAAAGGTTAATGGTGCGTGGAAAGAACTTGTGGTTTGTGTGTACAATCATATCTGTTTGTTTGTTGGCTAACAATGACCTCATTTTATCTGCCAGAGTTGTTTGTTTATTATTTATTTTCTTAGTCATTTGTCTTTGAACTTCTTGAAAAAATCTATCCAACTCAATTGAGTGTAAATATTTAGCTAAGACAGAATGATAATTGTATAATTCCTGTATGAGTTTGTCTTTTACTTTCTCCACCCTATACGTAGTATATGGAGAAAGTATTGTTTTCGTAAAAATGTTCGAATTTGAATTTTCAGTTGAATTATCTGTTTTGGTGCTCCCAGAACCCCAAAAAATGGTTTAGTGCAATTATCTGTATCGGTGCTCCCTGAACCCAAAAATATGTTTAGTGGAATTTTTTGTTTTGGTGCTCCCTGAACCCAAAAAAGTGTTTTTAGAGTGGTGTCTGTCTGTCAGTCTGTCAGTATGTATACACGACCAGAGAGGACACTATTGGTCCGATTTTCATGAAATTTGGTATGTAGGTACTAAACCCTAATATCTCCAGGCGTTTTTTTTTCATTTTTTTGAATTTTCAATTTTTAAGGGTAATTTACCCCTAAAAACCCATAAAAAACGACAAAAATGCAAATTTCTCAAAAACGGCTCTAACGATTTTGATCAAATTTTAAGTATTTATAGTGCTTAAGATGCCAAACAAAATGACACCACCCGCTTTTATCAAAACTTCGGCGTTTTATAATTATGGGGAAATGTTTAAAAATAAACAAGTTTATGTTGTCAATCTAGCATCGCGGCGGCGGCCGCACTTGGTAGCACCATGGTAGCGATCACGGCCAGTAATTCAAAGGTCGCGTGATCGAATCCCGCCTTGGACAATAATTTTTTTATACGATTGACGTACGTAGAATACTATTTTTTTGTTTTGTTCTAAAAAGTAATAAATAAAATGATTGAAAACAATATTATTTTGACTGCAGTAAGTTGGGAGAAAGTTTGTGTCAGTTAACTGATACCGTTTATTTTTTTAATATAATTGTCTTATCTCTTCCTTCAGCCATGTTGTTTCAGCTATTGATTTGGCTATAATTTCTGCTTTGGTTCTGCTCCTAGCCCTTACATTAATGTATTTAGGAATTATTTAGTTTTTCAAGCAATGTTTGTTAAATTTTATATTTAGCGTTGTGTAACATATTCGTAATTTCGTGTTCATAAAACTGTAGGCTAATTTAGCGTGACTCACTATATTCATATTCATTGTTAGAACTACATATATTTTATGTATATTATTTATTTTCTGTCAAATGTAGTCTGTATTTGTACTTTACCTTTTATGTGGCTACATGTTTCACTTCCACAGGCAGCATCATCAGGCCAGCTATCTATATGTCCACTCAAACACTTATACAGGGTGTATCAGGAAGAAACGGAAAGAATTGCAGGACGTGTTCTACTGGTGAAAATAATGAAAAAAGTTCCTATAAACATAGGTCCGAAAACGCTTCGTTTTCCAGATATCAGCCATTTTGTATTTTGTACAAAATAATTCATATCTAGAGAACGGTTTTACTGATTGAGTTAAAACTTGGCATGAAGTTTAAGCTGTCAATGATATACCTCAAAAAAATAAACGATTAAATCCAATGATGCGTTTAAAAATGGCGGCTGTTTGAAAATTTCAATCCTAAATTACTCCAAAACCGTACATTTTCACGAAAAATGTCAAGACACCTTTTTTGTAGCCCTTTTGATTCTTTATCGGATCGTGTAACTGTCAAAACAATCGGATGAAGGATAATAGCTAATTTAAAAGGTAATGGCAACAAATGTCCATACAATATTGTAGTACTTACTGTGTTGGTATAGGATGCCGGGTTGAACAAACCAATTAGTACACATAACTTAACTGTTATCCTTCATCCGATTGTTTTGACAGTTACACCATCCGATAGGGAATCAAAAGGGCTACAAAAAAGGTATCTTGAAATTTTTCGTTAAAATGTACGGTTTTTGCGTAATTTAAATTTTAAATTTTCAATCAGCCGCCATTTTGAAACGCATTATTGGATTTAATCGATTATTTTTCTTGAGGTATTTCATTGTCAGGTTAAACTTCATACCAAGTTTGAACTAAATCAATCAAACCGTTCTCTAGATATGAATTATTTTGTACAAAAGACAAAATGGCGGATATCTGGAAAACGAAGCGTTTTCGGACCTATGTTTATAGGTACTTTTTTCATTATTTTCACCAGTAGAATACGTCCTGAAATTCTTTCCGTTTCTTCCTGATACACACTGTATATACACAACACTTATGGTAACATATATTTTCGCGTACATGTTTGTACACGTCACATAAATAAATAAATTTGTTCAACTTTACTACACTTGAGAGGTACCTCATTCTGGTGTACTTCTTCCAAGACTGATTTGGAAAGATAAAGGTGCAGCTCTGATCAATTCTCATCAAATTGTACCTTGTGCCCTACTAGATTTTCTTATGTCTCTTTGATTTTATGTTGTTGGCAAAATATTAGATCATAAAGGCAATTGGAAGCAAAATTAAATTTTTCATTTAAGATTTTTTCTGGATTGCATTTGTGGTGTTTATAAATCTCATATTCTTCAATGAAGTTCATGGTGTGACCTTTATTTATTTTATGTATCACTGACATATTATCCTATATGCTGGTGTAAATATGTATGTTATCAATTAAATGGTCTGTGAATGCTGAGTTTGCAGTTCTATTGTTTCTGCTGCTAGGTATATGCTCTTTATCATGCAGACCGGCAGGTCTGCGAAAAACCCCAAATCGAAAGACCAACGGCACTGCATATATTTCTCTGCACAACTTCCCTTTGATGTCGCGCATGCGGTCGATTCATTTTACACAGCAACTATAAGGATAATCAAAAAAGTACAATAATAACTTTCTTCATGAATTTTGAAGCTCTCTAAAATGAGCTATTAACGAAATTTCTAGGTTGCAAAACGACTGAGATAGACGAACTCAGTTTTTGAATAATTTAAAAAAAAAAGATTTTCCTGTTGCCTCCAAAATAGAAAACATTACCCGGTCGATTTTGATGAAATTTGAAATACTAGTTCGTTATAGTGTTTCCTAGTGCAAGTCGTCGCCAAATTTTGAAAATTTTGAAATTAGCCCCTGCACCCCTCATTTGGAGCCCCAAAATTTTGAAAAATTAGCTAAAAAGTGCAAAAGGCAAATCCTTGGTACTCAAGTGAGCTAAATGCAAAATTTCAGAAAAATTGAATAGCTTCAACGGGCTCTGTGGGTTACACAAGATTTGAAAATGTTGAAAAATCAGTGTCAAAAATACATCAACTACAAGTAACCCTTATTAGGAATCGATTTGGGAAATATTAAAGGCACATCTACGGTGCTTTACCTATTTATAAAAAAAATCAGAAAATTTGATTGTGTATAACGAGCTGTAGGCGTGACACAAGTATATGCAATTTGCTATTTTGGAGGTAACAGGAAAATCATGACGCCAATGCATTTTACACAGAAACTATAAGGATAATCAAAAAGTACAAGAATTACATTCTTCATGAATTTTGAAGCTCTTTAAAATGAGCTATTAACGAAATGTCTAGGTTGCAAAACGACTGAGATATAGCAAATTGTATGCACCTCATTGTACATAACTACTTCACTTTACATATCATAACCAAAAAAAATATCTGATATACTTACCAAAAAACCTTCAAAAAAGAAAATTCGTTTAAAAACCCCAAACGAAATGACCTTTATATACCCATAAAAAAATCTGATATCTACAATGCCCTACAAAACAGAGCATAGTCACAAAACTTGACCTCTGTATAGCAAAAAAAAAAAATATTACAGTAACAAAATAGTACTGATATCGCCGGCGGAGGAAACCCCTGTTATGAAGACCTTTTAGTCCCCACTCCCCAATACCTCCGTCAGAAAATTAAATCTTGTACTCCCCACGCCCCACTATCTCCCTCAGAAAATGAAATTTACCTGGCTCCGAAAAATTTCAATTTTTGGGGTGCACAAGTCCGTTTCCTATGGTGATTACATTTCACGATCTATAATTTATAAGGTGCTGGTGAGTGTGTGTTTGATGTTGATTTTCACGGTGAATAAATTTAACGGTTCTAAAGTTGACTTATTTTTATAATTTATAAGGTGCGACAAACCGAGTTATATCTCTCACTTTTGACCGTTCACTCATAATCACCGCGAAAATCAATAGCACACTCACCAACACCTTATAAATTATAGATCGTGAAATGTAATCACTATAGAAAACGGACTTGTGCACCCCAAAAATTGAAATTTTTTGGAGCCAGGTAAATTTCATTTTCTGAGGGAGACAGTGGGGCGTGGGGAGTACAAGATTTCATTTTCTGACTGAGGTATTGGGGAGTGGGGACTAAACGATCTTCATAACAGGGGTTTCCTCCGCCGGCGATACCAGTACTATTTTGTTACTGTAATATTTTTTTTTTTTGCTATACAGAGGTCAAGTTTTGTGACTATGCTCTGTTTTCTAGGGCATTGTAGATATCAGATTTTTTTTATGGGTGGATAAAGGTCATTTCGTTTGGGGTTTTTAAACGAATTTTCTTTTTTGAAGGTGCAATTTAGTTTGTATATAAAAAATAGAATTTTGCTACCAATTGCCTTTATGATCTAATATTTTGACAACAACATAAAATTGAATTTTTAACGCATTTCAGAGCAATGGATTTTATCTTATTTATTAAAACTATTAACATTTAAAAAAACGATGGTTTTACGCTAGTTTTGGTTGTTGTAGACAATTTCCAAGAAATTAAATTTGTAGTTTTTTCTCGATAACTTGGTTATCCTTTGACATACATAAGCGACAAAAAAAAGTATTTTGTCAGTCGTTAAAAATAAAAAATATTTAGTCTCTAGTAAATGTTTTGTAAAGTTAATCGTTTACAAGATATTCCACCTTAAAAATTTGTGAAAATTATAAAAATAAGTTCTTTGTGTTTGGTGCACTTGTAGATCTTAACATGCAAAATACTTATTCCCAATTTGAATGCGATATCTTATCTATTTCTGGAGTTACAGTCGGTTTTGTAAAAAAATGGCGAATTGCGATCAATCTAAGCCAAATACGAAAAAATGTTACTTGACATTTTACTTTCTAGTATACTATAGTATAGAGAAAGTATAGTGATCGCAAAAAAAATCGATGTTGAGATTGTTGTGGAAATATCCGTTTTGTGACCGCCTGAGTCCAAAAAAGTAGTTTTTTACAAAATGTCTGTCTGTATGTATACAAAGCTAGAGCAGAAACTATTTGATCGATTTCAAACAAATTCGCACCAGACATGTCAAGTAGGCCTGTATAGATGCACGAGTAACGGTTTTGAAAATTTTTGAAAAACAACCCCTTTTTTGGCAAAAAATCAGTTATTATTTTTTTATAAAAAAACGGTTCTAACGAGTTTGATAAAATTTGGCTTATTTGTAGCCCTTAATGTACCCTACCGTATGCAAAAACCCGCATCTTTACAAAAATTCTCGTTTAGCTATTAATAATAATAATGACTGATATTTTTTGGCCAAAAGGGGATTGTGTTTCAACATTTTTCAAAACCTTTTTTCGTGCATCTATACAGACCTAATTGACATGTTTGGTGCAAATTTGTTCGAAATCGATAAACTATTTTTCACTTTAGGTAATAATAATAATATCTATTATTTACTCTCTAGGCCTACTTTAATTTACTATCCCATCTACTACTTTAATACAATTATGAAGTCACGGTCGGGGTTACACACAGGGGTTGGCGTGCGAAGCACGCAATGCACTATGTATTGATAATATTCCCAATATGCGGGTTGGCATGCGAAGCACGCAATGAATTGTGTATAAGGGGCTAGCACTGTGCGTCGGCCACTTCTCATAGTGTTCAGTGTCAAGCTCACATGTGCGACTTAGCAGTGAATGTGTTAATAATTTAAATATGTTTGTGAGAAAGTACGTGCCAGTTTCTGGCACCGTTTATTTTACTTATTTCAATTAATAAAATCCCATCCTATATAGCCCGCTACGGGTTTTAGGGGCAGCCTGTACAATATAAATACACTTCCCAAACAATGTCATCGAGGTGTCAGACACAATGCAAGTAAAGTGTTGTGTATATTTACATTGGTTGACCAGTAACAGACATTTCCAATATTATATTATATTATTCCATGCAGATACGTCTTCGCGATTTGCAGCGGGAATTGGATTACTTGCACGTCAAACAAATATTGCAAGATATCTTGTTCGCCCATTCTAGAATTATTGCAAGATATTTCTTCGCCCACTCTTGCATTATTGCAAACACAAACCTAGATGAAGAACGTGTTCTGCTTGGATTTATTAAAGTTGATTTGAATCTTTCGCAAAACGTTTCTCAAACGATATTGATTCACTTTAGCTATGTACCAATTGAACCAATTATAACAATATCTTCTCTATGCATTTGTGTTTTGTGGAAATGAATTCAACATAGTAAAAACTTAAATAATTCGACCACGCAGCTGAACCGCTGACGTGAGTTGAGCAAATTTCCAAAATTGAAGACGTGGGTGCAAGAACCAGACAGCTCCACTTTTTTTTATTTTCACTTTTTGACTGATTCCTATATGGAAAAATATCCTCTATCAAATAGTGCAAGAACCATACAGCTCCCAGCAATGGCTATAAATATATAACAGAAAAGGAGCTGTACTGTTGTCTAATACGGTGCAAGAATCAGACAGCTCCAGGAGCTGTCTTGTTGTTGCACTGAATTAGTTGCATTGAATATAACTTAGGTGGCTATATTTTTATTTCTACACAGAATTTTGTATAAATGTCATTTTTCTAATCATAAAAAAACATTATATTAAGACACAAATTTATTATTAAATTACATTTTTTAATGTAAGGTTGTTTACTAAAAAATATTTGTTTACTTTTTACTGTTTTTTTTTTTAGTAAATATATATATATATATATATATATATACATACCATAGTAAAATTATGCAAAACAGCCCCAGCCGGAGACCAGATATCTAGTCATATCCCGTCAGCTTGGAAGCGAGCCAACCACCGTTTGCTTTACTTCCGCCCTCCTACCCTCAAACCACAGATATGATTAGATATCTGGTCTCCCTAGCCTAGATTCGAACTCGGCATCTCTTGATCAGAAAGACGCCTCGTTATCCACTGGACTACGGCTTCATGAAAGAAAACTGACAAATTAACAAAACTTCAGTTACTTTACTATCGGTATAAATATTCCGTGTAAAGTAAAAGATAGTTTATCAGCACCATCTAGGAGCGGTTATAACAAAAATGTACCTTCATCAGCGCCATCTAGGAGTGGTTATATGAAGCTTGCTTGGTTGCTCTTAAGTTTGAATCTGTATGATTTGTATGTGTGAGAAGTTTATAATAATAACTTAGATCAGTTCTTATTAAGTTACATAATTAATTTAGAACAATTTGCTACACTTTTAATAAAAAATACTAACAAATGAAATTTTTTTTATGGCAGGCCATGGAAGATAAAAATATAACCAGAAGAAAGCCTGAAACTTGCCATATATATGCTATCTTTTGGATATTTTAGGAATTAACTTGGCAAAAACAGGATTTAATGGTGGATGGCGATTTGCCGTCGCTTTACGCAATGACATACAGGAGCGCGACGGCGAATCGCCGTCGTTATAAGCGAATGGGTTAAACAGTTTTTTAATACCTAAAAGGATTTTATTGGTAAGCTTTACATCAAAACTTCAATGTTGGGTGCATAAACCAGACATCTCCAATCTTCTTCATTTTTTATTTTTTATTCCTAGCGAGATATTAAAAAAGTTAAATAAGTATGTGATTGTGGTAAGTATTATTTGTATTTCACTTTAGTTTGATAAGTCTAAAAAAAAAAATGAATTTTTAAAATGTTTTTTTTCATTTTTGAAAATTTTTAAAAACTGGAGCTGTCTGGTTTTTGCACCCACGTCTTCAATTGAGTTTATAGGCGTATGTTTTAGGGTTTCAACCAACAATTTGGGAAATAGGTCTATTCACGACGGTGCTGAATAGCTGCAAAATGGTTCGCACACCATTCCGCATATAGGGAGTATCTTCAATACACAAAGCAATTAGTGCTTCGCACGCCAACCCCCGTATTGGGAGTATCTTCAATACAAAATGCATGCTTCGCACGCCAACCCCACGGTAGAATCCGCCACATGGCTTTAAACCGGGTAATTCTATGGTATTTTAAGTTTTGATCGATTTTGGGGGAATCAAGCTATAAGGTCGCGTAAAAAAACTAAACGTGCAGAATAACATCCTACAGTTATATTTGTAGAAAAAATTCAAAAACAAATTTATTCTCGTAGGAAAAATCTCAAAAAACGTGCTTCCGATAGTTGGATTTTTTTGGCTAACTAACGTGTCTGAGCGACGTAGACAACCAACATGTGTACCAAATTTGAACCAAATCGGACTTAAAATGCTTCCGCTAGAGTGCAAACACATATATACATACATAAATGATTTTTAATGACACCCCAAAACGTGTTCTGGGGACCATGATCGGTGCTCATTTGCTACTCCCGACCTTGGGTCTTACCATAAAAGCCACTGTAATAGCTCATTTTTCCCATGGAAGTTCGCTAATAACTAGAGTTGCGTGTAGCATGAAAATACGAAGCCGGACAGGCATGAACAAAACTGCTTCAATAGAATCATTTATAGCCTAAACTATAGGCCCTGCCCGTGCTTGCTTCACTCGCCAACTCCTGCTATAGCATTTGGTAATGCCAATGCAAACCACAAAATCCCTAATTTTGTTCATAACTTTTAAACTTTTTCAATTTTTAATAGGAATATTTACGGAAATGATTGATTCGGACATAGGCACTTTAATCTAATGTGTGTGGTGGGGTAATCGTGACCCAACAGAATGTAAGACGTAGATCAAAATAGACACCCGAAATCCCCCAAAAATTGTTCCACAAAATCCCTAACTTTTACAGTTTTCAACATTTTAACAGGTATTTAAAATATTTTCGGAATAAAAAGTAAACCAAACTATTCTCAGAAAAGTCCTTTACATGTTAATGGAAGTTCCGTCAAAATAAATCGTTTATGTTAACGTAATAAGTACTTCAGAAGTGTAAAGTTCATCCAGTAGAGTTAAACCAACGGAACTATGCCTAAACCTGCCATTAGCTTTGATTTATCGAGTAGCTGTTTGAAGGTCATCCAATAACAATATTTTTAACAAGTTAAAGGAACTGTGTTCGGAACTGAACTTAAGTAAAACGTTTAAACAAATAATTAAAGTGGATGTTTTCTGCTTAAAATTTCAGTCATCTTTAATTCAGTGTAATGAGGACTGGCAGCGAGTTCATACAAAGATAAATATTGCGTTACATAGAAATCTTACAACTCCTATAAAAACGATGTACGTTTGTACGTGAGTAACAATATAATATAACAGCTGATTTCACCCATCATCTGTAACACAAGCGTAGATTATACTTTGGGGTTATGTTTACAACTTTAATCAATAATATAGTGTCTCGTGAAGTCAATTTTTTTAAATTAGAGAATAACTAATGTAAACTATAAAATCTTATAAGATTTGCTTTGAGGTTATAAACTGAATATAAATAAAAACTTGTATCATCAAAACATTCATTTACACAAATTTAAAGAAGGAATACCCATTCGTTTAACTTCGGAAACGTTCAAAGTTCAAAATAAAATTTTTATCTTTATTTTCATATATAGAAATGTATATAAATAAAACAAACTTACAAATAGGTCTACAATTTTACAGTCCTTATAATTGTACACATTTACCAGTTAAAAATTCGCTCAAGATAGTTAGGCCTAGGTAAAGTTCGTTGTTTTTAAATAGTATTTCTTATAAATGATGTATTTCTGATGTGTATCTAATTAATCCGCCTGTGATTTTTCACGGGGGTTTGCTAGTGATTATATATATAAGCGGCTTTGGTTTGATTGATCGACCTACGTCAGCAATCGAAGTAGAGCAAAAACTACTTAACCTGAAAATACGAAAATTTAAAGGCATATTTTTATGGTCATAGAAAGGATTTTGAAAGATTTAACTGGTGGTTTGCTCCCGGTCATACAACAGTTAAACAGCTGAGTCAGATCAAAAGTTTAGCAACAGACATTTCTTGAATGCATTTACATTCATTACCATAACAACGGACTTAGCAAATGTAGAATAATTTTATTATTACTTACAACAAACAGCTTTTTAGTTTAGGTCAACGAAATAAAAGCAAACACAAACAAAAATCAAAAGGATTAGTGTATTATAATTCAAAAATCTGTTGTCACATATCTAAGTCTATTATAATATTATAAAGAGGTAAAATGAGTTTGTTTGTATGTAGGGGGTAATCTCTGGAACTACTGAACCGATAGCAAAAATAGTTTTACTAATAAAAAGCTACACTATCCATGATTAACATAGGCTATAATTCATTTTGGTAAAACCATTTTTGATTTCAATATTTGTAAATTTAGTCAAACAAAATCTTAGGTTAGGCCTAGACTGATAAACCAACACACACATATATATATATACGTTTATTACCATAGCAACCGATTGAATAAAATAACAGATAAAACAGCTGTTAGCTCCAATAGTTCCATTAGCAGCTGATTTCAAACTTTTAAGCAATTATTTTTGTATTTCTAAATTTTAGGTTAGGTTTTTAAAGCGTAGAACAGAACCTTGTTGGTTCTTTTAACCTTTATTATAACTGCTGTTATAAAATATAAGAAATAATTTGATTTGAACATTTAACATTTTACCATTTTAGCTTTGGGGTTATCATTATCCTACGCCTTTATTATAAAGAAAAGATAACATGATTATGTGTATAGAAGGTTCCAACGGGGTTGGCGTGCGAAGAACGCAGGGGTTTCCCCTAGTATATAATAAAATTGTGTCTGTATGCCTGTTTGTGACGGCAACTGAAAACGGCTGAAAGTATAAAGCTGGGGTTTGGTCAATTAGACGCAGCATTACTACTGGAAGATTTAGGAGAAATCTACATAATACGACTATTTCGTATTTTATTCTTTAGCCACTTTTCTGCGTATAAC
>JAGFPH010001332.1:117084-128213 GCA_018207615.1 Philaenus spumarius | reverse complement strand
TTTTAAATGAAGAAAAAACTCAAAAACTTTTAGTCACTCTACAAAACAAATATAAACATAGTAATAAGCCTGATTATGAAAAATTTGTAACATTGCTTGGTATCAAAATTGATAGTATGCTCACCTGGTCAGTCCACATAGATTATGTAAAGACAAAATTATCAAGGGTAATTTATTTACTAGTAAATCTTAAGAGTCAAGTAACGTTTGAATACTTAAAAATAGCGTACTTTGCTTTCTTTGAAAGTATTTTGAGATATGGCCTTCTTATTTGGGGAAATGGAATAGGAATTCACACCATTTTAATTCTTCAAAAAAAAAAAAAGCTTTGATAATATTAACAAACTCGGATAAATTGGAACACTGCAAGCCACTGTTTATTAAAACTGGTATTCCAACGGTTATCAACTTGTATATTTTTGATGTAGTAATGCACGTAAAGAATAATTTACATATGTATCAAGTTAGAGGTTTCATTCATAATCATAATACAAGATTTGGTCATATTCTTGAACAACCAAGACATAGATTAAATAAATCCAAAATTATCATTTAGCTTTAGGAATAAAACTATTCAATAAACTGCCTGCCACTTTTCAAAACATGTCAAATGATGATTTATATCATACTTTTTATGGTTGGCTGAAAAAGCACCCATTTTATAACTTGGCGGATTATTTGGAATGTGATGTAAATATTTAGTAAGCCTGTGTTTAATATTATAAATGTTAGTTTTAATGACTAAACTGTATGTGACGAAGTCTATTGCAATGTTGTACATGTGCTGAAGGACCAATAAATGTTCTGTTCTGTTCTGTTCTGTGCTATTTCAATTCTTACAAATTGTTAAAATTGTTTTCTGAAAGCAAATATATTCTCCCAAATAAAATAATATTCTTTCCAAATAATTACTACAGTACTTAGGTCATGGTAGACAGTACAGCACCAATAATGCTCTGTTTTCTGTAAACTAAAGTTAGTGCTTATTTTTCTCAATTCTTAATTCATTTTGATGACAAATTTTGAATTTAAAGAGTTTTCCTAAAGTTTGTATACTATTATTCAGTTATTGTTGTACAATATTCAATCATTTACTTTCCTAAACAAACAGTTCCTCCATCAAAATAAATATAAACAAAACAAAATTTTTTCACTTTGTATTAATGTTTCTCATTAATGCAAATTATTCTTGAAAATATAAATATCTATAAAAAAAAACATATCAAGGCAAACCTAATAATTAGTTTAAATAAGTTTTATGTGGTTGATGTTTTCATGCGGGCTACTAGCGTAAGATCTCCGTTTCAATAGCATGTACAATGCTTGTCCATGCTATCAACTAAACTGTAAACGGATAATAGGGTCAGATTGACCCAAGCAACATGTATCGAAGCAGTGCGCACGCGCCTCTTCGACTTCCACCACCAGATTTCAGAGACCCTTCCCTTCAGTATCCGTCTAGCTGTCAACAAAGCATCGTTACTCGGAAATTGCAATTTTTAACCTATACGTAATAAAGTACGGCGTATTTGAACTCCGGGTCAATTTGACCCACCCTTACCGTTTATATGAAAAATGTTTTACTGCTTCAGCGTTTTAATATTTACTGTCACATAGCCCAAAAAAACGTGAATGTCCTACCCTTGTCATCGATGCATTTACTGGGGTAATAAACCAGGAAACGAAAAAATAATTGAATTGTATAATATGATAAAAATTGGTGTTGATGTTATGGACAAGCTTTGTCATGACGTTACAACAAAAAGAAAAAAGTCACCGATAGCCCGTGCGATATTCTTTTGCTGTTCTAGGCATTACCGCTGTAAAAAGTTTTATACTGTTCAAGACTAATAAAAATGAGGTTTCTCATTCGAACAGAGCCAGATCGACCTTTCTGAAGGAGCTAGCATTTTCGCTTACGAAAACACAAACGATTGGGACGCTCCAATGCAAATTCCTTCCGAGAGAGCTTCGCACCACAATCATGAACAGAAGAGGTATTTAGTAAACAACTCCCACAAGGATCAAAACGAAGGAGGTGTGATCTATGTGATAAAGGCAAAGATAGAAAGAGTGGCCAGTTCTGTAAAAAGTGCCATAAATACATTTGTGGAGAACATCAAATAATACACATATTGTTACGGCAAATACTGACAATTATTTATTGTTTTATGCGTCTTAGTATGCATGTATTTACATAAAATTTTATGTTTTCTTATATCTTAAATTGTATTTATATTTTTACAAATTGTGATAAAAGTTCCTATAAACTTTACATAATTATGCACTTGCTATTTTATATTATTTAGTTATATGTCTTTGTAAGACTTCTAGTTTTAAATTAAGTTTTATGTCATCTTATATGATTGCAACAAAACAAAAAGTTCCTATAACACTTGTCATAGTTATAGAAAATACTATTCCAGTTTTTATTGTGATTTGGATTTTTCTACTTTTGTAAACAATAGTTTTTACAATTAATTGTTCAGTAATAAATATTCTAGAATATATTTTATCAGTTTTATTATACCAAAAGACTACTAGAAACACAAAAATTAAAACTAATTACCATTGGGTCAGAATGACCCAGCCTTACCATTTCTGTTTCACTCTCAAGCCTTACAATTAGAGGGTTAAAATTTTTTGTTTCATTTTTTATTCTATGCACTTTGCATTATTTTCCGTTTAACGAACAAATTACGTTTGGATGGGTAAACAATATTATTGAAAAGCATATTGTTAGGTCTGTAGCTATCTAAACTGGTGTAGATTCAAAATTAAAAACCATCTTTTATCTCCGAATATTTTGGCTCAAAACCTTTTTCTATTCTTGAAAATGTTAGGCCTACATAAAACTATTTCAGGAAACTAATTTCAAACTCCCTTCTATTTCCGGAAATTGTGTCCAAAACACTCCACTGGAGTGTTGCTATAATAAAATATAACAAACAATATTTATTGTTAGGGGTTGTTTCAACCCTGGAAGGATAAATATTTTAAAATCCTCTCTTAGGCCTAGTACGCCTTTAGTGCCTATTAGCAACATGTGTAAAAATTTCACGACATAGGTGGTATGGACTTTGACATAGCCTATATAACAAACAATATTTATTGTTTTAGGGGTTGTTTCAACCCTTAATGGCTAAATATTTTAAAATCCTCTCTTAGTGAGACTCTAGCGTCTATGAACAATAGATGTAAAGGAAAGTATACAAATTAGTTTGTAATGTTTTAGTGGTTTTTACTACATTTCCACCCCTTAAGCAGAACGTGACAAAATGAATGTAACATTGGTTTATTTTTCTATGTATCTTGTAAGAAATAAATTTACAAAATATCGGATCTCTAGCTTTAAGGAAAGTATAACAAACAAAACTTATTGATCCAACAATTAAAGGAGAACTATTTTAAAATCATTTCTTAGTGCACCTTTAGCTCCTATGTCAAATACGTGTACAAAATTTCACGTTCGTAGGTGGTAGGGTTTTTGAGATATATAACAAACAATATTTATTGTTATAGGGGTTGTTTCAACCCTTAAGGGCTAAATATTTTAAAATCATTTCTAATTGCGCTTCTAGCTTGTATGTGCATTATGGGTACCAAATTTCACGATCCTAGATGGTATGGTTTTTGAGATACTATGATCGGTGAGTATAGATTCCGTATTAGCATGCATTGATGGCAATCTTATAAACATCGTTTTTCAGTTTTCTGAAAAATGGTACGGCTTAGGTCATAAAAAAATATACGACAGCAATCCCCACTGTCCAAAGGGATATTGCTCAATATCCCTTTGTATTCCAGAAAATGTTGTTAAAAACTGCCTTACCGGAAATTTTGCTTAACCCTCCCTTCCATTTCTGTAAATTTTGCTCAAAACCCGTTCTATTCTCGAAAATGTTTTTCTAAGCCGGAAATGATTCTTAAATCTCCCTTCGATTTCTGGAAATGTTGCTCAAACCCCCAATATATTCCCCCAAGTTGTCCCTTTTATTCTTGGAATTTTTTCTCAAAACCCCGAGAAAAAAAACCTTTCCGAAATAGAAGTGCCTTTGAACAACAATTTCGGGAATATAATGGGGTTTTGAGCAATATGTCTGAGAATGAAAGAGTGTTTTGAGTTATAGTGATACAAACTGTTTGGTTAAATACAAAACAAAATGGTGGTTAGCGGTTGACAATATAATCTTGATAAATATAATGTAAAATGATTACGTTGTAATTGGTTCGAGAAAATATCTAAACTATTTCAAACGGTAAAACGTGTATGTGTATTACCATAGTAACAGAAAATGCATTCCATTGTTTAAGACTGAGATATGAATAAATTCACTCGACGATTTCCTCATCGTTGAACAATACTATTGATGGCATATTTTTCTCTTCCAGAGCGGAGAGCTAATGTACTGAGCCTAGATCAGATCATTCGCTCAACGCTAAAACATAAAATCTAGGACATAAAATATTTAATCACGTTCCGTCCTGCAAAAAATCTCTTCGCAAATATAAAATCATTTCAAGGAATCTTTGATTGGTGAACATTTCACACTATTCAAAGCCGACTAGATTATTACTCTGGGAAACAAGAAAACAAATTTATTAAAACTGATTTTCAGTTATTCAGTTATTTCAGTTATTACAGAGCAATGGATTTTATCTTATTTACTAGTCAACACCTGTGAAAAATCACAGGCGGATTAATTAGATACACATCAGAAATACATCGTTTATACAAAACATTATTTTAAAACAACAGACTTTATCTAGTCCTACCTTAGTATGCTGACGGAGATTTTTAACTCGGTAAATGTGTACAATTATAAGGATTATAAAACTGTAGGCCTATTTATGAAAATTTTTTATTTAAAGAAATATTCAAATAGTATTGTTTAATTGCTTTTTATTTCATATTGATTGACCAAATGATTTAGTAGTTATTAATTAATATTGTAATGATTCGGGGTTTCCTAACCTTTAGAATTACATATTCAGAATAATTTTCTGATCATTATTACTCCAACTGTTAAGTCTCCGTGAAAAATCACAGGCAAATTAATTATTAGATACACATCAGAAACACATCATTTATAAAAAAATACTATTAAAAACAACAGACTTTATCTAGGCCTACCTAACTAAAATGCTGATGGGGATTTTTAACTCGGTAAAGGTTAAAAGAATAAAACTGTAGGCCTATCTGTTAAAGTTTGTATTTATACAGAGTGATTTTTTAAATGGGCCACCATTGGCATCTCAGAAACTATAAAAGTTACAACAATCTTTAAATGGGGGACCTTCCCTACTTTTTCCCTTTCATAAAAACTACAACATTAACATTTTCAAAAACCCGCCATTTTTCCAATATGGCGGCCAACTTCATTTTTTCAAATGGAAACCCCCCATTTTTATGTTGAATTTCGATTAAGGATACAAATTTAAGACATTTTTATTCTTTTGTATTTTTTCCTAAACCCAACCGTTTATGAGCTACAGCCTCTCAAAAATGTTCTATTTTATGTGATTTTTTTAATTGGGCCACCATTGGGATCTCAGAAAGTATTAATTTTACAGCAAACTTTAAATAGGGAACCTTTCCTTGTTTTATGAGAAATTAAAAAATATGTTAAAAAATACAATTTAACTCAAAGGGTAATATTTTGTACAATGGAAAGTTAAAAAGCTTATGTAATTTCACAAATACTTAATTTTATACAAAAAAATTACTTAAATTACTGTTAAAAAAATCACCTCTCCTACCCCACCCTACAAGTCACAGTGAATCTGTTTAATAATTTAAATATGTTTGTGAGAAAGTAAGTGCCAGTTCCTGGTACCGTTTATTTAACAGTAATTTAAGTAGGTTTTTTGTATTAAATAAAGTATTTGTGAAATCGACACAGCTTTTTAACATTCCACTGTACAAAATATTGCACTTTGAGTTAAATTGTATTGTTTGCAAATGGTAAAACATGCCTCTTTAATAATTAATTGTAGAAATAAGAGTTTCTGAAACTTTCAGCGCTACTAGCGGCTAAACGGTTAAGTTTATCGAAAAAACACCAAGAATAAAAAAGTCTTACAATTGCATGTAAAACTCAAATCCGTCATAAAAAGTAGGGGTTTCCATAAGAAATTTCAAAGTTGACCGCCATATTGGAAAATGGCGGACATTTAGAAATATTTTAACTACATATTTTTTAATTTCTCATAAAATAAGGAAAGGTTCCCCATTTAAAGTTTGCTGTAAAATTAATACTTTCTGAGATCCCAATGGTGGCCCAATTAAAAAAATCACATAAAATAGAACATTTTTGAGAGGCTGTAGCTCATAAACGGTTGGGTTTAGGAAAAAATACAAAAGAATAAAAATGTCTTAAATTTGTATCCTTAATCGAAATTCAACATAAAAAATGGGGATTTCCATTTGAAAAAATGAAGTTTGCCGCCATATTGGATAATGGCGGGTTTTTGAAAATGTTAATGTTGTAGTTTTTATGAAAGGGAAAAAGTAGGGAAGGTCCCCCATTTAAAGATTGTTGTAACTTTTATAGTTTCTGAGATGCCAATGGTGGCCCATTTAAAAAAATCACCCTGTATACATCATAATATATTTAAAGAAACATAAAAAAAACATTATGCTTTAATTGCTTTTTATTTTATACTGATAAATCAAATGATTTAGAAATTTTAATATTATGGTGAAGAAATTAATAATCAAATAAGTTTAACTGTTATATGAAGATGTAAGATTGTTCCGGAATTTAAACGAATAGGTAACTCTTCTTTAAATTTGTATTAACGAATATATAAATGATAGCAAATATTATAGCTTACATTAGTTCTATAACTCGTATTTAAAAAATCAACTTCACAAGAAATTATAATGATTGAACTTGATAACATATAACCCCAAAGAATAATCTACACTAGGTTTATTTAAATATTACAGATGTTTATATTATATGTTACTCACGTACGTACGTACACTCGCTTTTATATGAGTTGATAATCTTTTTACGCGTTTGGCATTGCTCTTATGACGTTCAAGATGGCGGCTGTGTCTGTTGAACATTAAGTTTGAGTAGTAAAACAAAACTAACAGTAGAATATAAAGACTGCATCCTGATAATTTATCGCGAACATTGTCCTATTTGTCGAACGATGTAATTTACATTACAAGTAACATATTTTGAGAATTATCGCACGATCCCGAGGGTAAGATCACTAAAAGAAAATATCGTACTTCTGGCAACACTGCTCCATATTATAGGCCTACCATCAACACTAATGCAATCTTGCTACACAATGTTCTATTACATTAAACAGCTGGTAGGTTTAATCCCATTGACACAAGACGGCGCTGTTAATGTGTTGGCGTTTGCCAACAATCAACCCGGGTGTTTAGTGAGGCGAAGAGTGCTTTCAGTAGCGGTGTGTGGGATTACAATCGGTTGAAGTACACCAGGATAATAGTTTTATATTTAACTCTCCTTTGAGTGTTGTTACGAAATGAAATAAATAGTTATATATTTGGGTTAGACAAAACACAAAGTGGATCAATGTTTTGACAACAGTAGAACTGTAAGTACAATTAGGTAATACAGGGTAGGCTACGTAATTAAGCAATTAGGAATGATGTAATCGCAGAGTAAACCAAAGTCTAAGTGAGAGGAGACGGTTTAAATTGAGTGGGGCAGAAGTTTTTAATAGCTAAGAAATATTGGACAAAGAACTTTCGCCGTGAAGTGTGCCAGTCAAGGCCGTAGGCAGGAAAACCGTTCCGGGGGAGGGGGGTGTCAGGTTCATACGGGGATATGAATCTAAACACTTTTAACACATTCACTGCTAAGGACGCACACGTGAGGTTGACACTGAAGACTATAAGAAGCGGCCGACGCACAGTGCATTGCACGCCAACCCCCGTGTTGGGAGAATTTTCAATACACATTGAGTGCTTCATATGCCAACTCCCGTATTGGGAGAATTTTTAATACAAAATTTATTTTGTGCTTCGAACGCCAAATCCCGTATTGGGAGAATTTTTAATATACAATGCATTGCGTGCTTCGCACGCCAACCCCCGTATTGGGGGAATTTGCAATACACAATGCATTGCGTGCTTCAGCTTTATATACTGGGATAATTACTTAAGAGGTTCACATTTCTGGAGTAAAAAGCTTGTATACATATTTAAATGACTAGGGGAAACCCCTGCGTGCTCCGCACGCTAACCCTGTTGGAACCTTCTATACACATAATCATGTTATGTTGTCTTTATAATAAAGGTGTAGGATTAATAATAACCCCAAAGCTAAGATTGTAAATAATGTTAAATGTCAAAACAAATTATTTCGAATATTTTATAGCAGCAGCTATAATAAAGCGTAAAAGAATCAGCAAGGCTCAGGTCTACACTGTAATAAAAACAGACACTGTTTGCAAAAGATTTAAAGAACACCTACCTACAAATAAATACAATAACAAGTCATCCAGTTATGCAAAACACCTTATAGATAATAACCATACATACTCTAATTATAATGCTAACATGGAAATATTGCACTTTTGCAAAAAAGGTCGTTACATGAACGCCATAGAGGAATACGAGATTTATAAAGCCAAAAAATATGATTCCCCATTTTTACTAAACGACCAACTTGACTTCTATTCTAATATGTTATTTGACACACTAATTGATAGGCCCCCCCACCTTAAACCAACGGAGATAAGAAGTACGAACCTGATCTCATCTCAACTCAGTTACTTCCGTATGGCCAGGCGTGCACGTCTACGAGCGCTACATAATAATTTATGAACAATATTATTTCGTAACGATCTCCACCGGAGTGAAAATTATGTATGTGATAGTGTTGAGTGTTGTGTTTTGTGTATTAGTGTTTTTTGTTTTTGTTTTTAATGTCCTGATGATGGTCGAATTGACCGAAATCGCGATCGACAACTAAGGTAAGAAAACCTAAAATAGATACTGGATCAGTTGACGTGTAATATTCTTTAATTACATCACTGATTCGTGAGCTAAACAATGGATTCAAAATTGAATGCGTGTCAGGCAAAAACAGCTCTACAATTTAGAAACATTAAGATAAGATTGCACAAGACTATACAAAGCATTAAATTTAATAAATCATGCATAAAGAATAACGTTGTTCCTAATTATGTTGCAATACACATTAACTCAAATTCCATCGCGGCACGTAACGCCAAAAAAACAGGTAACAGAATATGGCTAAAATCCGAAATTAAATGCTTATATAGCAAGAAAGATCATCTGAACGTATTGCTTTATAAGAAACACATAGAATTGTTAAACTGCCTACACCCGTCACATTCCCAACAAACGTTTTCTTCTATCCAAGCGCATATCGATAACATAATATCAAAAATGAGATTCACCCACCATAGTAAAATTAAACGTCTAATATTAAAACAGCACCCTATTGAGAACATCGATTGCGACCACGTATTCCATCCACGTGTTATTAATAAAACTAATGTCGTCTTCAATAACGATGAGATGTGTGTACTTAATAAGGGATTAAACTATAATTTACCAAAAAATAACAACAACGTTGATTTACTAACGGAAATTATCAGTGCAGAAGCTGCAATAAAGATATTACCCAATATCGAATCGCAAACCACCGTTAGAGTAGCCATCAACAATAAATTGAAGCATTTGCTTAAACACGAAAAAACAGGTAAATCTAAATCTAATCGTAACAATTATAATGTTGACAAAGCAGCATTGGCAGGAATCAAACGCAAATTGAGCTTATCCAATTCAATATTGACCAAAGCCGATAAGGGAAATTCTATAGTATTGATGAATCGTACAGAATATAATAACAAAGTCCACGACTTCTTCTCACTCAATAATATTGTAAAATTACCGAATGACCCAACGTCAACATATAGTAAGTCGGTGAATAAAGCTCTGTGCGCTTCCAATACATTGCTATCTTCTAAAGAAATAATTCACTCTAAGGTCATTACCCCGCAGGCTCCTAAATTCAGGGGCCTACCGAAAATACATAAACCAGATTGTCCTATTAGGCCTTTAGTAAATTTCACATCTGCCCCAAGTTATAGCGCATCACAAGTACTCGATACATTAATAAGGAAGCATTACTGCTTTATAAACAATTACAGCTTACGGAACAGCATAGAACTTGTCAACAATCTGAAAACAATAATAGTGAAACCATCATATAAACTAGTTTCTTACGATATAGTAAACCTATACACTAATGTACCCATATCGCAAACCGTCAACTTATTAGAAACAAACCTTAAAGAATTCTCCAACCTTCCCGCTTCTTCTATTAATGAATTGATTAATCTAATCCAAACCATATTGAGGCAAAATTATTTTGAATTCAATGAAGATTTCTATCTACAAAATGACGGATTAGCCATGGGTTCACCACTCTCTGGCATATTGTCTGAGATTTTCCTTAATTATATAGAAAATTCATTCCTACTAGTAGAAGCTAACCCATACAGGCATAACATAATATCTTATCATAGATACGTAGATGACACAATCATTCTATTTAACGGTAGCAGGCGACAATTGGATCTACTATGCACATACATGAACCAGATGCACCATAATTTATCATATACCACAGAGTGCGAAACCGACCACAAATTAAATTACCTAGATCTCACCATCACAAGATCCGAAAGCCATCTAAAATTTAAAATTTACAGGAAACCCACAAACACAAATCAAACAATCCACGCAAGCTCACACCATCCACCCGAACAAAAAATTGCAGCCTACAATAGCTTTGTGCACCGTTTACTATCCATTCCAATGGCGGATATAGACTACACCAACGAGTTACGTATCATCCAACACATCGCAGCAGCCAACGGATATAATCCAAATTTAATCAACAAACTAATCAACAGACATAAATTCAAAAATAGATTACCGCCTCCAGACACCAACAATAAAGTGAAATATGTATCATGTGAATACGGAAGCCGGATTAACTATACTCTAAAAAATGCATTGGCCAAACAAAACATAATCGTTACTTACAAAACTGTTAACAAAATCGAAAGGATTCTGAACACCAACACCATAAAAAACAGTG
>JAGFPH010001332.1:75711-96136 GCA_018207615.1 Philaenus spumarius | reverse complement strand
AAACAGTCCATAACCGAGGCAGCAAGGTCAAGGTGGAAAATCGCAAAGCGTGATTTTCCACTGCGAGTGGAACGAAGCAGCTCGTAAGTCGAAGCTGGAGGCTTAGTGCAAACAAATTCTACTAATATATTTCGTATACAGAGGCAGCTATTCAGCCCCTCCGTGAGTAGACTAATTTCCAAAATTATTGATTGAAACTCTAAAATATATAAATTTAATTTTGGTAATTCGCTAAACTTACATCAGTGGTCCAGGTATGTGATCTATACTTCAACTCCCCTAACAATTTAATTTACTGAATCTATTACTAATTTACATTTTATTTTGATCACCGATACATACCAAATCTTTAATTAAAATGCTGATACCTTTTAATCTTTCTAAATTATTATTAATTAATATACAACAGTACAATTCTGTTCTTGACAGAATAAAAGTACAGCTTTGTAAACACCTGACCAGGACCATAATACCTTAGTACCTTAGGATCTCAGTACCTTAATACGCTGTTAACCTTTAATTTATTTATTTTCCTAAAGCCTTAATAGAATGCAAACTATTACAAAATTTTCTATTGATTTACTTGAAAATATATCAAGTTGAGTCGGAACTGATTTCAATTGCTTATCAGAACCCCTGTATTTTAAAATTTGTTACCTTAAAACATAAAAATTTTGCAAAGTCGCTTCTTGGCGTGCTTCCATGACCCCATAAGATTATACATTTAAATGTTCGTATTTTTATCTTAAGGGTCTGCTGCAGTGGCGGGCATCTTGGTTTTATATCCCATAAGAGCAATGTTAAATTTAAAGCTATTTATTTCGTTAATTTTTTTATGATACAATTGTTTGCAAGGTCTCGTTTTAACCGGTCAGATTACGGATCCGCTTTGCGTTTCACATTTTTAAATTTCTTTCATTTGTCACGTAATTGACATTTTTAAAGTACCGAGTTTGAACTTTTTCCATTACACAATAAAAAATTTATAATTAAAAATGAATCGCAAGCCGGATCCACAATTTTATAAAGAATATTCATTTTTTTCAGCACTCAATTACAAAAGATGGATTTATAAAATGGTTTGAATTGAGGCAATGTCAAAGCTTCCAGCTGCAAAAAATTGCACTGTTTAGATACGGCTATAGAGTGAAGCGCTGGCGTCACTGGCCGCTTTCTCGTTTACTGGAGCAGACCCTTAGTACTTTTACTTTCTCACTATACTATAGTATAGAGACAGTAGAGAAAGTATAGTGATCGCAAAAAAATCGATGTTGAGATTTTTATGGAAATATCCGTTTTCGGACTCCCTGAGTCTAAAAAAGTGGTTTTTACAAAAAGTATGTCTGTTTGTCTGTCTGTATGTATGTATACAAAGCTGGAGTGAAAACTATTCGATCGATTTCAAACAAATTTGCAACACACATGTCAAGTAGGCCTGTATAGATGCACGAAAAATGAGTTTGAAAAATTTTGAAAAACAACCCCCTTCTTGGCAAAAAAACCCCAAAAATTCATTTATTATTTTTTACTAAAAAAACTGCTCTAACGATTTTGATAAAATTTGGCTTATTTTTAGCCTTTAATGTACCCTACTATATGCAATAAAACTGCATCTTTCTAAAAATTATCGTTTAGCTAATAATAATAATAACTGATTTTGGGGTTTTTTCCAAAGATTTTCAAATTTTTGACATAATTGACGTGTTTGGTGCAAATTTGTTCGAAATCGAACGAATAGTTTTATCTCTAGATAATAATAATAATATTTATTAGTTAATATCCTACTTTAATAAATCACCTCCCCTACCCCTCCTACAATAATTATGAAGTCACAGTGAATCTGTTTAATAATTTTAATATTATGTTTGTGAGAAAGTATGTGCCAGTTCCTGGTACCGTTTATTTGTTCTACTTTGATACTATCACGGTCAGTCGTTACAAAGACTTTTACTAATATTCAGTGTCCGGCTTCAACTGTCTAAAACTTTACTGGGTTATTTGTCAGCTGAAAACAAGCAAATAATACAATATAACATATTGTGTCCCATATCGATCTGTTTTTTGTCTGTCAGTCTGTATGTGTTTTTTTTTACAAATACCTTAATATCTCTTAAACGGTTTAAGATATAGTCATTAAAATTAATTGGGATATTCATCTAAATAGGGTACAATTTACTATAGCACTTCTCAACTTAAGTTGAGGGAAGGAGGGTGGGTAATTAGGGTCGGTCTCAACCGTCATAAAACTGACCCTTATTAATGCCGCCTGAGTGAACCTGTAGCAAACTATAGTATAAAATTGCAATTAAGTATGTCTTAAGTCAAAATGAAAAACCGATATCCGTAAACCGTATTAGTAATGTTGATTCAACTAAGAAAGTTTACAATGCTAGTACAGCTCAAAGTTGGCCAAATGTAATCAAATTTGGTATCAAAATTATATGAAAAATATCATGAAACGAAATATGATATCGTTTTTTCATTTTGACTTAAGGCATACTGGATTGCAATTTTATACTAGAGTGTCCTACAGGTTCACTCAGGCGGCATTAATAAGGGTCATTTTTATGACGGTTGAGACCGACCCTAATTACCCACCCTCATTGCCTCAACTTAAGTTGAGACGGGCTATATAACATTGTGTTTTCCTATAACAATCTGTTTCAAAATGGCGGCAGTTGAAAATTTTCAATGTTAAATAACTAAAAAGTTTACATTTTACAAGACACCAAATTTGTAGGCTATTTTAAGAGAAATATAACGATATATGGTTTTTAATAATGAGTCATAAATAATGGAGACAACTCAAATTTAGTGGTCGAATTTATTGCTTTTTATTAATATTGCATGAATATGACCAAATTAAGCACCCGAATAGCCTTACATTCGACCACTAAATTTGAATTATATCTCCGTTATTACTTCGGCTCGCTTTAAAATGCAGAAGAAGTATTGAAATCTTGCGAAAATTCTTATGTGTCGACACGATATACGCACTCACAGACGTCGTAGAAAACTTCTGGTGGTATCAAAATCTTTGTAATTTTATTGCGTAGAGTTGAAGAGCCTTTGCGCTTTCAAGCGTGAGTCGCAGCGAGTAGCGGTCAAGTTTTTGGATACAAATTTTGAAAATATACTGTGGGATATCGTTTTATATATTTTGGGGGGTGAGAAAACCGATTTTGACAGTTAAACTTATAGATATTTAACATTGAACATTTTTTATTGCAGCCATTTTGAAACATATTGCTGCAGAAAAACAAAATTTTAAAGTAAAATGTACCCTATTTAAATGAAAAATCATACTCAGTTTCAGGATTATATCTCAAACAGTTTCTGAGATATTATGGTATTATTTTTAAACCACATAAATGGACAGACAGAAAATAAAGCAATATAAAACACATGTTATATAGTATTATTTGATTGTTTTTAGCTGACAATTAAACCCGTAAAGTGTCTGACAGTCAAAGCGGGACACTCTGTGTAGATTGCCGGTAAAACGATTAAATTGTCGCGGGTAGAGAGTAATTGTGTTTTATTTATATTGGGCGAGCAATACTAAACCGTCTACGAGAATCACTGTACGAATCAGCTGATGTCCCATTAGCGACACACTATAACCCAGAATGGATATGGCCGCACAATGTTCCCCACATTGAACAGCTGATACGTTTAATCCCATTGGCACCAGATGGTGTTGTTAACGTTCTTGTGTGCGCCGACAATCAACCCCTGTGGTTAGTGACGTGGAAGGTGGTTTCAGCGGCGCGCGGGATTGCATTCGGTTAAACGACAACCGGATAATTTGTGTAAACAACAGAGGAATAGCTTTTAAATTGCGTAGAATAATTTGTGATGAAAACTGATTTTTGTTGTGAAAACTTTTTATGGACCGTTTGGCACTTTTACTTTCTCACTATACTACAGTATAGAGAAAGTATAGTGATCCCAAAAAAAATCGATGTTGAGATTTTTGTGGAAATATCCGTTGTGGGACCACCTGAGTCCAAAAAAGTGTTTTTTTTTTCAAAATGTCTGTCTGTATGTATGTTTGTATGTATACAAAGATATAGAGAAAACTATTCGATCGATTTCGGACAAATTTGCACCAGACATTTCAATTAGGCCTGTATAGATGCACGAAAAAAGGTTCTGAAAACTTTTGAAAAACAACCCCCTATTTGGCCAAAACCCCCCCAAAAAATCAGTTATTATTTTTTTAACAAAAAAACCGCTCTAACGATTTCGATAAAACTCGGCTTACTTGTAGCCCTTAATGTACCCTACCATATGCAAAATCAGCATCTTTCTAAAAACTCTCGTTTAGCTAGTAAAAATAATAATAACAGATTTTTGGGGTTTTTTTGGCCATATAAAAAGGTCTGTTTTTCAAAATTGTTCGTTCATCTATACAGGTCTAATGGACGTGTTTGGTGCAAATTTGTGATTTCATTTAGCTAATGAACATTGTCCTTCCTCATTTTGTAAGTTGTGTTAAAATAGTTTACTTAATAATACCTCTGAAATGGACATTGAGCTTCCTCATTTTGTCAGTTGTGTTAAAATAGTTAACTTGGTAATACCTCTGAAATGGACATTACACTTTCTAATTGTGTAAGTGTTGTTATAGCTGTTTGGGTTAATTTGTTCAAGACACGCACCGATGAAATGGACATTGTCCTTCCTCATTTTGTAAGTGTTGTTAAAATAGTTTACTTGATAATACCTCTGAAATTGACATTGAGCTTCCTCATTTTGTAAGTGTTGTTAAAATAGTTTACTTGGTAATACCTCTGAAATGGACATTACACTTTCTAATTTTGTAAGTGTTGTTATAGCTGTTTGGGTTAATTTAGTCAAGACACGCACCGATGAAATGGACATTGTCCTTCCTCATTTTGTGTTGTGTTAAAATAGTTTACTTGGTAATACCTCTGAAATGGACATTACACTTCCTAATTTTGTAAGTGGTGTTAATAATGTGCATGGTGGTGCCTCTAAAATGGACTAAGTTCTTCCTCATTTTTTTTTAAATTTCTAAATTTGCTAACTTGCTTGCTATCTATGGTAATGAATGTAGATGCGTTAAAAAACCGTGTGTTGGTTCAGTGTAGGCCTAACCTAAAATTGTATTATTATTATTATTTGACTATAGACAATCATGTTTATGTTATTTTTTAGATTTCAATTTTAAATGGGACAAGATAAAAATAACGATCAAATTTCGGATTACGTCAATATAACCAACGATTTATATTATGACAGTTTCGTTTCTGTCGGCAGTCCCACGATTGCTTTCTTTCTTTTTTGCTTTCTATGCAATTGCCTCAAAACAAAGTGGATAAACGGTACCAGGAACTGGCACATACTTTTTCAAAAACATATTTAAATTATTAAACAGATTCACTGTGACTTGTAAGGTGGGGTAGGAGAGGTGATTTTTTATTAAAGTTGGAGATTAACTAATAAATATTATTATTATTATCTAGAGAGAAAACTATTAGATCGATTTCGAACAAATTTGCACCAAACACGTCAATTAGGTCTTTATAGATGCAAGAAAAACGATTTTGAAAAATGTTGAAAAACAACCCCCTTTATGGCCAAAAAAACCCCAAAAATCTGTTATTATTATTAGCTAAACGAAAATTTGTAGAAAGATGCGGTTTTTTGGTAGGGCACATTAAAGGCTACAAATAAGCCAAATTTTATCAAAATCGTTAAAGCCGTTTTTTTATAAAAAAATAATAACTGATTTTTTGGAGGTTTTTTGGAAAAAAAGGGGGTTGTTTTTCAAAATTTTTCAAAACCCTTTTTCATGCATCTATACAGGAATACTTGAAATGTCTGGTGCAAATTTGTTTGAAATCGATCGAACAGTTGTCGCCATTTCGCCAAAAAACCTAAAAAAATCAGTTATTATAATTATTTTTAGCAAAACGAGAATTTTTAGAAAGATGCTGTTTTTTGCATATGGTAGGGCACATTAAAGGCTACAAATAAGCCAAATTTTATCAAAATCGTTAAAGCCGTTTTTTTTAAAAAAAATAATAACTGACTTTTGGGGTTTTTTGCAAAAAAGGGGGTTGATTTCAAAATTTTTTAAAACCGTTTTACCTGCATCTATATAGGCCTACTTGACATGTCTGGTGCAAATTTGGTTGAAATCGATCGAATAGTTTTCTCTCTAGCTTTGTATACATACAGACATACATACATACATACAGACATACATACAGACATACTTACGGACATACATACAGACAGACATTTTGTAAAAACCACTTTTTTGGACTCAGGGGGTCCCAAAACAGATATTTCCACAATAATCTCAACATCGATTTTTTTTGCGATCACTATACTTTCACTATACCTTCTTTAGTAGGCCTAAAGTGAGAAAGTAAAAAGAATTAAAATTTCCTCAACTGTATCTTTCACTTGGGTATAATATTTGTAATGTTATTTAAACTAAACATTTTTCTATTTTCTGTATTTTATATTAGTTTAGGATTTAATCTTTAATTCGGATTTCCGTATTTTATCTACGTTTATTTTTATTATTATTGAATTTCCATAGGAAAGATGAGTTTTTGAAGTGACTCTTACGGCGAGACCTAAGGTCGGGAACAGTAAATGAGTACTGATCTTGGTCCAGAGAACAAGTTTTGGAGTGTCATTAACGTTTGTATCAGCGTTTTTTTAAGTCGCTAGGAGGAGTTCGTAGACAGAAAAGTTCAACCACCGGAAACACGTTTTTTTTTGTGAGGAAGGAATTTTTTATAGAGTTTTCGTACTGAAATTTAAACGCTAGACCAGGCAGGAATGGAATTGAAAGGTGCGTCCTTTACGCAATTCCCGGGAGGAGGAAACCATGAGACATTTTATAGGAGAACGTTTAATATTGGGTGGCGTTCGAGAAAAATATTTTAAATGTAAAGTAATCGATGGTGACAGATTGATAAGGATATTGAACTGGTTTAATTTAGTAAATTTCTTGAGAAATGCGCTCAAGTATAGGAAGCCATTTATTTATGAGTTTAATTATTAGAACTTCCTCTTTGTTCAGGGTAGTAAATCCAACCTGGCAGACGACCTACGGGTCATGCTGTAAGTGTGTAACTTTATTTTGGTATGAGTCATTATTTTGGTTAATTGTTTTGTATTTCTTTTGATTCAATGTTTTGTCTGTATGTAGTGCAATAAACACACTCTATTATTATTTTTATTACTATTACTAAAATTTAGGTTTTTCAAATAAAAAAGTAATAAAGAAGATTATTCTGCACGATTTGTTTATTTTTACTCGCCATTATAGCACCAAAATCGATCCATTAACGTACCACGGAAACAAGTTTGCCCGCTGCGAGCGAAGCAAATCAACCGAAGGCAAAAGACCGAAGTGTTTCCACTGCGAGCGGGACGAAGCAGCGCCTAAGCCCGGTGCTATAGTCTGAGGTGCAATCAGATTTACTAATATATTTCGTACGGGCAGGCAGATATTCAGTACCTTCGATAGGGGACCAATATCCCAAATATTTGAAACATATAAGCTTAATTTTGTAAATTCGCTCAACTCACATCTGCGGTTAAGCTGAGCGATCAAATTATTTACTTTAACATATTACCGTGTTCATAGTGTTGTGTCGTCTAATGCTTTTCATATAATTTCGTTTATAATTTGTGCTAGGCCAGTCGGTAAGGGTAAATTTAGACCAAAGGTTCCAGTAATTTACAATAAAGCTGATTTTTTTTATGAGTACATTAAAGTATGTAGATTAACATAAAAAAAAAGTTTACCAGTCTATCGATTTCCCAAAGTCGAAAAGAAAATCGATTATCATTTTTTTCCGATTATCCTTATTATTTCGAGCTGGTATGAAGATAGAGAAAAATAAAAAATACCACCGTTTAGGGGAGGTATTTTTCAACAAAAAAAGGTTATGTGTATTTATTTCGTCCGAGCAATGGTTTGTCTGGAAAAAATTCGATAATGCAGGTATGTATTTTGCAGCAGGGAAAATCACTAAAAGAGGACATCTTATTCATATATTAAGCGTTGGCTCATTCTAAATTGGCCGAATTTTAACATATCGAATTGAAACTTGACGTAGGAGTTAAAATATATATTTTAAACATTTATGCTGAGTCTCAGCTTGTTATCTTGAAAATGACCCGGTCCAGGAGTCGATTTCGATTATCGATTTTAGGAGTACCCGACCCACGAACTAATTTCAATCTATTCCAGTTTCGTCAATTTTTACAATATCAACATCAAATTTGTTTTAAAAGTTGAGTACACCAGTATAAATGTTCTTAGTAGGTATGAACGATTTTTTTCACGTTATTTTTAAAAACGAGGCGCTTGAAAATAGTCTTCGGTTTTACCTATCTCGTTTTAACTATAACACCTTTGGATTCAACGACTCCATTGTCGACATTTTTGAACTTATCGATTTAAAAATTGGTACATAAGTTAAAAACAGAATTGTTTTTTGCTACACTTATTTTAAAAACTATATTTAAAAAATTGACTCATCTGCAGCCGATTAACTCAAGCGTTTTGATGAACAATCTAAAACTGTCTAAAATTATACTTTTTTAAGTTACTTGTGTTTTGAAAAGTAAATAATAAAAAGGGTTTATACTCCTTGATCTTGTTTGAATGTATATATTTAACTTGTAAAAAAACTTTCAGTTTGATATTTTGAAAATTTTCTAAACTGCAGATGTTTAAAATGATTTGGTGGGCCCGGTACTCCTAAAATGAAGAAACCCATTGATAAGTCAAGTGGCTCTAGATCGGGTAATTTTCAAGATAACAAGCTGAGACTCGGCATAAATATTTAAAATATATATTTTAACTCCTATACCAAGTTTCAATTCGATATATTAAAATTCAGCAAATTTAGAATGAGCCAACGCTTCATATATGAATAAGATGTCCCCTTTTAGTGATTTCCCCTGCTGCAAAATACATACCTGCATTATCGAAGTTTTTCCAGACAAACCATTGCTCGGACGAAATAAATACAATACCTATACGGTGGTATTTTTTATTTTTCTCTATCTTCATCCTAGCTCGAAATATTAAGGATAATCGAAAAAAAAATTATAATCGATTTTTTTTTCGATTTTGGGAAATCGATAGACTGGTAAACTTGTTTTATGTTAATCTACATACTTTAAGGTACTTATAAAAAAAATCAGCCGTATTGCAAATTATTGGTAGTTGTAACCTATGCCTTCTAACTGGGCTATGCCTTCTATTTATAGTAATGTTTGTTTATGTTTTTCGTCGTATTATTTTTGTGAAATTGTAAAAAATAATGTATTTTGTAGATGGGACCGGCTTTATAAACTCGACTGCCCTGACAGAGAAGTCGATTAATCAACTAGTCTCTATATCTCTGTCCTTCTGTAGTTTCATCTATCTTCTTTCCCATTATCTGCCTCTTTCTGTCAATATTTATTTATATTCTCATCTCACTCTCCATACGTTCCTCTCTGCCTTACTAAGCTTTTCTAACCATATGACTGTATCTACTAGCTGGCCCGACCAGGCTTTGCACGGATAGACAAATCAAAGTTAAATGTATATTAACAAAAAATATATTATATCGATAAATATATTACACTATGTATTTCTTATGCGGATTTTTATTAATTTGACCCCCAAACCTCCCCTCAAATATCGATTTTTTTAAAACCCTTTCTTAGCGAGCACCTAGGGTCCTAGAGGTAGCTACATAATAAATTTCATTCGAATCCGTTCGGTGTTTCTTTTTAGTAAATTTGACCCCCCAAACCCCCATAAGATTTCGATGTTTTTAAAACCCTTTCTTAGCGAGTACCTAGGGCCCTAGAGTAAGCTATATACCAAATTTCATTCCAATCCGTTCAATGGTTTTTTTGTAGTAACTTTGACCCCCAAACCTATCCTAAAATTTCGAATTTTTTGAAAAATTTTCTTAGCGAGCACCTATGGCCCTAGGGGAAGCTACATACCAAATTGCATTCCAATCCGTTCGATGGTTTTATAGTAATCATGATTTTGTAACTTTGACCCCCCTCCCAACCCCCCTAAAATTTAGAATTTTCGGAAACCCTTTCTTAGTGTGCGTCTAGAGCCTATAAAGAGTATTAGTGCCAAATTTCATGTTTGTAGGCCTCGTGGTTTTGGAGAAACTGTGATGAGTCAATGAGTCAATGGTATTTGGCTTTTATAAGTTAGTATAGCTTATTTAGCTAAATGAGACCTTACTTTTCTCTTTCACTCTCTCCGGCTCTTCCTTTGTCTAAATCCTAATCGTTTTTTTATTTTTTATTTAATCCTATTCTTTCTCTATCTCTTCCTCTGAACTTGTCTACTTCCGACAAGTGTAAGTTGAAGCCATTTCAAACATGTGCATAGCAAACAGTGTGGACAAAATTCCAATCATTTCAATTCAAAAAGTAGTGTTTTTTTACCCTAATTATATCTGATATTTTTAATTTCCCTCTTAAAAGTTGTGTTTTCCAACATTATAGAGCTTGTAGAACCTGTAGTTAAAAGACCAGGCCCTTCCAAACCACCTGACTATCGCCCCGTTAGTCTGCTGTGTGTACACTCCAAATTTTTTTAGCGGCTTGTTTATGATCAAGCAGTTGAATTCATGAAAACTGATAATTTGTATGACGAGTTTCAAACTGGTTTCATACAAGGATACAGCACAAAAACAGTCGTTTTAAAATTTACAGATTATATTAGGTATGCTATGGACCGGAGAGAACTCACGTTTTTAACATTATTTGACTATAGCACAGCTTTTGATTCAGTTACACAAGAAATTGTATTAAGCAAATTCAAAAGTTTTAATTTCTCACAACCTTTCTGAAGATTGTTCAGGGAAAAGGCAACACTGTGTTCTTGGACCGAATAACTCCTGTTCTGGTTAGTTCGAAGTACAAAGTGGAGTCCCGCAAGGATCGGTTTTAGTACCCCTTCTTTTTTCTTTATAGATATTTAACAGGGTGTTTGAAAAATATGGAACGGCTTAAATTTGATCTTAAATTTGTCCGGCTTATTTTGATCTTAAACTGATGAAAAATCGTTAGTGTGGAATTCAAGTATCTACAACTTAAGTATTTAATAATTTTGTCTATCTCTAACGGTTACCTAGCAAAATTAGTTTATAGTTGAAATAAAGTGCTAATTTAAGAGTTGCCATTTGTTACGAATTAATGGGGTGTGTGATCAAAAATAAATATTAGTTATATTAATTATTAGAGTTAGTATGTTTAGTGTAAAGATATTACTTTGCGTAAGACAGATAGAGGTAAACAAGGAAGCATAACAAGGAAGGATGAGCTTGGCGGAAGTGTTTTTGTGATGCACGGAAGAACAGTGTAGTTTGTCAACACGGAAGTTAGATGGGTTATATAAGCATAACCCTAATCTAGATTCGAGGCCAGTCTGTTAAGGTGTTGGGCCGGTAGCTAGGCCAGTCTGTTATTAGCGCGTGTGGCCGGAAAAGTTGGGCCGGTTCGTCGTGCAAAGTGCGGCCAGGAAATCGGGACTTGGAATTCAGCTTCCGAGATTTGGACCATTGAAATACCTGTGAAGACATCAAACTGAGTGAGCAAACCAAAGTATTTCAGTCTAGTTAGAGTCACGTTATATTCAGAGTTTTGGGATTATTCAGATAAAAGTGACACGCTTTATAGTTGCCAATACCGTAATCCAGTCTGTCTTATAAAGGTCAATACCTGGTATAAGAGATGTATGTAGTATAAGTGTAGGCTAAGGTGTCAGATCGTATGTATTTGTATCATTGCATTGTATGAATAAATATAGGGATATATATATATTATTGCCACTGAACCACTGATGCATTGTTATTGATCTGTCCCTTTGTTGTTAATATAGTAAAGTAGAGTTTGAACCCGGGTGTTAAGGGAACTAGAAATCCTAACCCTATCACATTCAAAAAAAATGGTTTTAAATCGTGTTCTATATATAAAAGGCATTATAAATAAAACATAACATATTTTTTTAGAAAGTTCCATCTGGGGTTGGCGTGCGAAGCACGCAGGGGCCTCCCCTAGTAATTTATATATTCTATTTATAGCCTAAGTTTTATTTGCGTTTTCCTTTGTACGCGTCTTTGATCTAATGTTTTTTCTACAGATTGTAAACATTTGTGTATTTTGTTGTTGGGTACTGTTGAAGGAGCTTCATAGCATCCACTGGGCCTAAATAAAGGCTTTTGGCGTATACCTAGTTGGACAGTTTGCTGTTTGTAGCCACATGTAGTTTCTTCTGAAGAACTAAGTAAACCTTCTTGTATATTGTACAAAAATTAAAATTTTAAACTATTAAAATTTCAGTACTTTTTTGTATTTTTAAACAAGGTGTTTGTTTATAACTTTCTTGCTTATTAAAAAGTTACGACTTAGTTGGATAGTTTTTACCGGATGTTTTTGTCGAAAGTTTAATTATATATTTCGAATTTTAGTTCTGGTTAGTTATAATTAATGAGTTTCAAAAATCTAGTTTATGTAAAGTTTAATGATGCTTCGTACTGAGTAAATAGTTTCACTTAACTTTCCAGTAAATATAAACGAACGCCTTCATGAACATAACAGCGTGAATTAAACTCTTTACAATCAATTGAAACATTTATCAATTTCTTATTAAATCATATATTATTGTATATATACATAGACTAGCTGACCCGTACGGCGTTGCCCGTGGTGGTTGGTATTTTCAGTCTTTTTAACGTAATTGTATTCTTTTTTTTAAGTGTTCAGTCAGTGAGTGGTATTTGGATTTTATATATATAGATCTTAAATAATAAAAACACTATTGCCATAATAATAAAAGATCTGAAATTATGATTTTAGTAACTTTGATCCCCCCAAACCCCTCCTAAAATTTCGAAATTTTTCATACCTTTTCTTAGTGGGCACCTATGGCCCTAAAGGAAGCTACATACCAAATTTCATTCCAATCTGTTCGGTAATTTTGGAGAAATCGTGATTTAGTAATTTTTACCCCCCAAACCCCCCTAAAATTTCCAATTTTTAAATTTTTTTTTTAGTGAACACTAATGGCCCTAGAGGAAGCTAAATACCAAATTTCATTCCAATCTGTTATGTAATTTCGAAGAAATCGTGATTTAGTATTTTTTACCCCCTAAACCTCACTAAAATTTCCAATTTTAAAACCCTTTTCTAGTGAACACCTATGGCCCTAGAGGAAGCTACATACCAAATTTCATTCCAATCCGTTCGGTAGTTTTTAAGAAATCGTTTTTTAATAACTTTGATCCCCCCAAACCCCCTTGAAGTTTCGAATTTTTTCAAACCCTTTCTTAGTGAGCACCCGGCCTTAGAGGAAGCTGCATACCAAATATCATTTCAATCCGTTCGGTAGTTTTTGAGAAATCGTGATGAGTGTGTGAGTGGTATTTCGCTAATATATATAGAGTACCAAGAAATTTTACGACCTCTATTGAGAACAAACACCAACAAGTTTCATCAAACATAAATCCTACTTTACCAAACTAATGGCATTAAAAAGCATTCTAACTTTAACAGATGTATACTCATTGATCTAAATGTGTGTGACGGAACGAAATGGGTGCTTTATCGTCTGATAGTATTTTGCGTGGAGTTACTTCATCTTGTGACAGTTCCACACCTGAATATGCGAATTTACTACAATTACGTTTGTTGTATTTTCCAACCGTTTTGTTTTGTCCTGTTGTGTTTCTACATTCTTTTATAGTTACCCTGTATGTTTGGCCCTGCATTTTGTATAAATCCCATATAAAAAAAATATTATTGTGTGTTTAAGACCACACGGAAGAAGTGTAAACTGTTTAATTAACACAACTTACGAAATGAGGAAGCACAATGTCCATTTCAGAGGTATTAGTAGGTAATTAAACTATACATTGTATTAACATTAACAGATTAAGCCTATGACGTAGGACAATCTGTTACACTTATATACCCCACTCAAATACACTAAATTATCAGTGCGATTGTGGCCTAACCGGCTAAGACGATAGTGTATGGTGATGGACTCTGCTGGTTCGAATCTCGGCAAGACAATAACTTTTTCAAACAAATGGAATAGAGCGTTTCACTTTAGAAGCATTTCACTTTTTATAGCGTTTCATATTAGGAGCGTTTCACAAAATGCATGGTGAAACGCGTGATGGTAAAATACGATTCACCCCCAGCAACAAGAAAACTATATACTATGTTATACACACATGTATAGACATTTTTTGGACGTGATGAGTTTGCACTTCCAGAACCTATCTATAAATAATTTTGTTTACACTTCAAAAACTGTATTGGTATTTCTCGTTATCTTAACTAGAAATTAAGATGTACAAAATTACATTGAAGACTTTCGGCCAGTGTAAATTACTGTAATACAAAATTATAGATTATTAGGAGACACCCGATGTCATGATCCCATAACCAATGGAATCTTATGGAACTACGTTTTTTGCACTGAGTTGTGACAGATAACTTTTGACTGTTGTTTTGTTTTTTCCCCGAGTTGCGAAAGACTAAGATGCCATTTTGATGTTAATGAGGTAATATGCACCGACTTCCAACTTTTTTGGTTATTTGCAGCTAGTTGAGACAGACGGCACGGAACACGGTGCAAACATGTATTCCCATAAGAGCCCATTTTACGGATCGAGTCGAAGGATGTCAGCTACATTGGTTTATTTTGAACAAATGTTTTAGTGTTAGTTTAGACTACAGTGACTAGATAGAGATAGTGTGGTCAACGGACGTCTTGTTTCCTATTGGCTGCGTCATATTGTTTCCATTTTTCTGTTTACAGTATTTAGGTAGGAATTAGTTATTTTCGTGATATTACTGCTGTTATTTCATCGTGTTTTTTTTTTTTTTGCTTTCTATTGAGTGGATGGAGCGAAGCTCTTATACTACACTCTGGCTTTTTATTTCCACGTACTCCTCCTAAACGGCTGAACTGATCCGCACGAAATTTGGTACGGTCATAGTAACCAACTATAGGAAGGTATAAATCTAAAATGGTCGAAATTGGATGTCAGGGTCTTGCCCTACGGCCCTTTAAAGTTACAATGTTATATTAATAGAAGAAATATTTTATTTGGTTTATTTACTGTGTGTTGATTATATACAGCTGTTAAAAGGATCATTTATCTAACTCCAGACTGTTACTATCAGCTGTTTGTAAATACAATAGTTTTATGTGCAATTGTTGTTTTGCAGCTGTTTGTAAATTCAGTAGTTTTCTGTGCAATTGTTGTTTTGTTTAAGTCAGTGGTTTGTTTACCTGCAAAATCGATTCGTGGTTATATTTCTCCAAAGAATTGATTAAAAAAATACTTGCTCCGCTCAATATTGCAAGCAGACATCTGCATTGCATACCTAGTATGGTTTTTATTAGTTTATTATTTAATTATTAAGTTTATTAAATATTTCAGTTGTAATTTAGTGTTAACTTAGTAAAAACTGAAAGGACAGTCGACGTCGTGTTGAGATAACTCGCTCTTTTAGTGGTTTTAAATGTTTTCAGTACAAGTATTAAGAAGACAAAATGTAAACAGTGATGTAAACCTAAAATAAAGTTTGAACACAATAATTATTTTTCCTTGTAATATGATTGTATTAATTAACTTCGCTCCTCCCATTAACCTTCTTTCTGGTAAAGAGCAGCCTACCTAGAACACTCTTTCGGAAATAATTTGGAAGAAAAAACTTTTTACATCTGAAGTAATATTTAAATAAGTCATATTATATATCATTGTACTCAGGAGATTCTTCAGATTTATTTGGCAGGCCAATATGGTTTATTACATTATAGTCTACTTTTAAGTCTTGTCATTGTAATATCAATAGCGTGAGTGCGTGAAAACTATAACTTGGCCTTTCTATTTCTTTCTGTAGTCTGTAATAGCCTACTTACAAAATAATGTGTGTAGTAATAATATTATTTTTGTTTATAACAAGTTAGGCTTCATTGTATGCCTTTTTGGAACATATTTTGTTTGTTTTACCCTTTTTACAATACGCCTACTCGTCATATTTTTTCTTTTCAATAGCCTACTTACTAATTAATTACGTTTACAATATTTTTGTGTATTTAAAATATATTAACTTAATTGTATGCCTTTTTGAAATAGATTTTGTCTTTTTATGAATTTTTTTTATTCATGGAAAAACTAATATTAGTTTTTAAAGACAATATAATATATAGTATAAAACAAACCACAAAATTACGTTTGAAGTTTTTTTTGGGTAGCATATTATAATATGTATCCTTTTAATATAGTTCAGAAACCCTAATTTTGCATTTTGAAATATTCATACATTTTTTAAATACGTAAAAGTATTTTTTTTTGTAATTTAGCCGAAATTAAAAATTTTTCCCCAAAAATGTATTGTTGAACAAAATCATTTTTTAATTGTTTCTTTTAAAACAGATTTTCTACATTTTCTTTATCTTGGATTTATAACTAAAAAATTTAGGTATTTTTCCAAAGGGCCAACTTTTGACATTTCAAAGGGCTTAAATGTACAAAAGTAGTTTTGTTCCATGTGCACAAGTACTCAAATTGTTGTTTATAATTGTTAAAAAAATTCAACTACACAGAAATGTTGCCTGTACTTGATCAAGAAAATGAGTAATAGTATATACTTCACTAAATGTAATTAGATTAATATAGATGTTTAAATGATAATGAGCACGAGTAGTAAAAAAGTGCCTGCCTGTATTTTCTGTATTCACTCATTTAGTGATCAAAATATTTCGAAAAAAAATTTATAATTAACAATTTTTGTGACAATGTATTAATCCAATTGCGTAAGAACAATTTTGAAGCGGAAATTTGAGTTAAATGCTAAAAATCGTCCCTAGGCTAATATAAACCCGTGTTGAGTTGGATATAATATAGCGGCCAGTGCTCCTTAGCCACATTATCTCTATCAAGTCACTGTAGTTTAGACGACACTGGTAGCTTCTTTAATCACGAAGGCACAGATCAGCTGTTTAACAAAGTCGACTTGAACAACATAAATCTCTCTAATCTAGTTACCGCCTTCACTAAATCAGTTTAGTTGTATGCACTCTGGCGAGGTTTTTGTTATGTTAATGTTTTTGTAGGGAAGTGCGGTCCAGCGTCAACATAACATGCACAGCCGAACGTGTTATTGTTATTGCAGCGAAGTGCTGCTATTAATAACAATCAAACAATGTAATCTAAAAAGTCATTTTAAAACGTTTGGCTTAAGTTAAGTCAAGTTATTTAAAGTCTGTGTATACTTAAGATTGCCCTAGCAAGTTAACATTGTTTAAATATGCCATACATTATAGTATCAATCATTATGGCTAAACAAACAAAAATGGTCACGACTTCAACTACATGGAACATTTAAATATAAAAAAAGAAATCAACATAGAAAAACTAGTGAAATGCCACGAAAAAATTTATATGAAAACATAGGCGGATCCAGTCGGTTTTCAAGGAGGTGGCTGCCTCCTACCCTGGGGGGTATAAATAATTTTTTCTAATACAGTACTTGAAATCGTCTTTGTATACTATTTCCTGAGCACCCATTTTGAATAGGAATTAAATATCATATGCTTTACCCAAAAATTAAATTTTATTATAACAAATTGTATTGAATTATAAACTCTTATAAAAGCGAGTGTACTGTACGGACGTGAGTAACATATAATATAACAGCTGATTTAACCCATTTTCTGTAATACTTAAACAAACCCAGAGTAGATTATAGTTTGGGGTTATGTTTACAACTTCAATCGTTATAATTTCTTATGAAGCAGCCTCTCCAGTCCCCCTGCATCCGTCAATGTATGAAATACAAAGCCAAGTTAATACCGAAAACATTTTTGCCCACTGGTAGTGAAATAATTGAAAATACAACCGTCATTAAAACATCGGAATAGGTTTATTGTGAGGTATTACATCTTCTAGGTCACCAAAGTATACATAATTTAAAGCCAAAACTGATTCAACTATGGATTTTTTTTTTGTGTTTAACGTCCTACTGTTTTGCACTTAAGGCTAATGAAGACGGGACCTACAGTTTTACGTGGAATCCGAACCACAGCCAACGATGCCTGTTAAGAAACCATTTAGAAAATTATTAGGGGTTAATGGGAATTGAACCCGGAACCTTTCCATTGATAAAAAATCTTTTTAAAGTTTACCCACGAAAAGATCTTTCTCCTTTGATTTGGAAAGTTAGTTGTTGAATTGGATCTTCTTTTGAATCCTTTAGGAACAATTCTCGCCAACTGCGAAACAAGAATATGTTTGCGAGGATAACTGTTTTTCTAAAGTTTTCTGTGGTGATTCAAATAATTGAACGAAAAGTTGTCCTACAATCATAAATATATCCTAAAATTTTAAAAAAATCCGAATGAAAACTCAAAAACAAATAGGTATAGTATATAATTTAAATGATAATTAAACTAGATTTTTTTAAAAAGATTTCTTGTTTTCGACTTGGTAAGTTTTTTCTTCTTAAATCGTTGGACATATTGATTTTGCCACGGTGGCCGTGGTTGTTAAAGCGTAATTGCTTTATCAATCGTCATGGCAACCATCAATGGAAAGGTTCCGGGTTCAATTCCCATTGACCCCGAATAATTTTCTAAATGGTTTCTTAACAGACATCGTTGGCTGTGGTTCGGATTCCACGTAAAACTGTAGGTCCCGTCTTCATTAGCCTTAAGTGCAAAACAGTAGGACGTTAAACATAAAAAAAAAAAAACATATTGATTTTAATTGTTTAGTTTTCTCCAGTGTTACACTGTTGAATTGGTTCTTCCTTTTAAATCTTTTTAGGAAAAATCTTGCCAAGTTGTAAACAATAAAATGTTTTTATACAGTTTTCAGGAGGGATTTTAATAATGTAATACAAAACTGTAAAATGGAAAGTATATTAAATATATTTCATTTTAATATATTTAAAAATTATAAAATTTTCTGACACAATCCAACTGAAAAACATAAAAAGCTATAGTGTTTCATTAATTTACTGCTATAGTTTGTTAGTTAATTATTTTTAAGGTACATTAGCTTGTTTTATGATTTTCTCGCTAAGATTTTCTTGTATTTGAATTTGCAAGTTTTTTTTTAATGACTGGTAATATATAATTTAATTTTTTTAATTGCCTCCAATGTTGGTTCTTGCTTTTAAATCTCTTTAGGAAAAATCTTGCCAAGTTGGAAACAGGAATAAGATAAAATGTTTTTCTAAAGCTTTTTAGGTTATTTAAATAATTTAATTACAAATTTGCAAAAACAACGATTAAATTTCCCGAATGAATACTTAAAACAATCTGCTGTAGTTTCACATTTAACTAATAAGCAAGTCAGCCTGTTTTTAAGAGGTGTTCATCCAAAAGTTGGTTCATTGATAATTATTGTTTCGTGCGCATTAAAATTTATTAAAATCGGTCCAGTGGGGTTCTAGAAATAAATGTGCCTAGTGGTTAAAAAAAATGCAAGACTCTGTGTTTAGTTACCATAGCAACTAAACAACAGATATATAACTGGCTTATATAGCAGATTTCAAATTAAATATTTCTTTAGCAATTGTATTTTACAAACTAAGTCAATAATTTTAAAGTGAGGTTTAAAAACCAGAGCGAGACATTTAGAAACGGAAGAGTTTTGTACCTCAATGGCGGCCATCTTGAATGCATTCAACTTTACAGTTGTTCTACGTTTTCCAATTCCGTTGTAACCTGCAAAATATCGACAACGTTTCTCCTTATACGTTCTCGTCTCATCGCTGAAGTTTTGTGATTTCAGCATCCTGCCGTCAGATTTACATATATAATCCCCATGTCGGACAAAGTACTCGGTTGCCATGGTGATGCTTTGTGTTTGACCCGCTATATATATATAGTCGTGTAAAGGCGGACTTGTTCCGTCCGTAAAGGAGGACAATTTGTCAAAGGTGTCGGGAAGAGACAAGATTTCGTAGCGTCGCTTTATATTGCGTGGAAAGTGAGTCCTTGTGATTATTTTAAATTTTAAGCGCTGTATCGATTGTTATATATGATTGAAAAATTATTTGTATTCGATTACTATTGCTAACTTCACGATAAAAATAAGTTCCTAAATGCTAAAAACTAGCCGTACATTATCAAATGCTATCACATCATGAACACCATAATAAATCGGCTTAAATTTAAAAAATATAAATTAATTACCGCTGTAGGAAATTAGGAAGTATTGATCAGAATCAACAATAATTTACAATTGTTTTTAATGTGAGGCTAGATTTAGGTTGGTATGTATAGCCGTTTTTTAAGGTAGCCTTAAAGCTCCCTCATGTAAGAAAAGGTCGAATCATACCTTAAAGAGGCCTTACAAATAGCTTTCAATTC
>JAGFPH010001332.1:60019-75701 GCA_018207615.1 Philaenus spumarius | reverse complement strand
TTTAAGGTAGCCTTAAAGATCCCTCATGTAAGAAAACCGTAAGGTCGAATCATACCTTAAAGATGCCTTTCAAATAGCTTTCAATTCATAGACGTTTATTTAAGGTGGCCTTAGATGAGGCTACATTTAGGCTGGTATTCATAGTCGGTTTTTAAGGTAGCCTTAAAGATCCCTCGTGTAAGAAAAACCGTAAGATCGAATCATACCTTAAAGAGGCCTTACAAATAGCATTCAATTCATATACGTTTATTTAAGGTGGCCTTAGGTGAGGCTATATTTAAGGAGACCTAAAGTGTAGAAGACACCTGTACCAATTTTTCAAAGGTAAATACCTCCAGAACAAATATTTTATTAACTGTAAATAAAGCTATCCTTGCATAATTTAACTTGTTAAAGCATTTAAAATGCATTTATTTAGTTTATTTATGAACTTAAACAGAAATCGTTCATAACATTCATGATTTCTTACTTTAATATTGTTGGTACTTACGTCCAACAGTTGGCACAACTTAGCAACTACAAAATCAGGTGCTAAACTAACTGGGGAATTTATACAAACGGTTTTATGTTGGGCTATAAACCTAAAATGGTCTCACTCCTTCTCAATTAAAAAAACTAACTATTACATCAATTATGAAATGTTTACAAGACCAGTTTATGCATAGCTCAGTATTTACTTTGGTAAATTGCTCAGTAAAACAGCAGGACGTTAAACCCCAAAAATATATATTTATTTATGCAATGACATTAATAAACAAATAAAATAAAAATAGTCTTTATTGATTTTAAATTTATTATGATTGCCACTTCAACTGAATAGTTTTGCAGTAGCCTACAGAAAACGTTTTGAGGTTATGTGCATACTGATCGCTTTCATTATTTTCATCAATCAGATATCATTATTAACTGTATGATTAAATTAAAATATTTATTGTAACATTAATTTGAACCGTTAGGCCTATCCAAAACAAACTCAATCTATTAACTTGTTTTATCAATTCATTTTGTTCAGTAGCCGACGGCAATACCTACTAGACTAATTAATTATACAAAATATGACAACAGACTAGTAAGTTGTTTTCCTAAAAATTTCTCATGGCATAAAAACACAATGCTATCAATATTGTATGAATATGGGATATTGGTAATCCTCTTTTATTATTATAAATGTGGTACCAATGGGGAACTAACATTTTTTACTAAATCTTTTGAAAATCGTTATCTCATTTCAAATTGCCATTTCAATATTTTTGGAATGGATTATCATAATCTTGAATGTACCGTTTAGGGATCTTTCCATAATTAAATGCAAAATCATTAGAATCACTCATAAACTCACTAAATTTCCCTTAAGGTACGTTGGGTCTACCTTGAGAAAATTAAGAAATTTGAAGGTACCTTTAGGCCTGCTTAGTGAAAAGGAGCGACTCTGCATTGGAAATAAACCTAAGGCAGCCTCTAGGTAACTTTAAAGAAGGTTTTAAAGCTTAGTTAAAATCTTTATTTAAGGTTTGACTCTGCATTTAAAATTCATATCTTAAGGCTTCCTAAACTCTTCCTTTCCTTAAGGCTACCTTAAGAAACGACTATGAATACCAGCCTTAGAATTTGTCGTAACTTGGAAAAAATAAGAAGACTTATTGCAATAAACTGTAAATTAATATATATTTGTGTTCAGAAATTTACGTTGTACTTGAATAATTCAGGGGTTGTCGTATGGGTAAAAAATAAACAAAAAACGTCCTATAAACATAGGTCATCAAACAGTTATTTTACTAGCTATCCAACATTTTTAAAATTAAATAAATGATATTTCTAGAACAGCTAAACAAATTGAGTTTAAACGCTGCACTTTACTCATCAATGCAAAAACCTAAACAAATAAATTAAAAAAAAAAAACGCTGTCGTAAGAAGTGAAAATTGTAAAAATATTAATCAGTGGTTTTATTTGTTAAATCCAAAATTTTATCTACATAATTTTAGATTATGATTATACTGAACCAGCACACCTTTCTTTAATGCACTTACATTCATTACCATAATAACAAAGTTAGCAAATTTATACATTCTAAAATAATAAACATTAACCTACATATTTTCAACCTGAAATTTCTATATTATATGCCAATAAATCCTAAATCTGAAATAAAATAAAATTTTCGTGCTTAGGTTTAAATTGAAACAGGTAAGGATTTTTGAAAATTTTTCAAACACAATTTAAACAATGCACAGTATACACACATTAAACTTTCCACGCAGTCATTTTAAGTTTACTTATATACACAGCACTAATGTTACAATCTTACAATAATAAAAACTAGGGGAAACCCCTGCGTGCTCCACACGCCAACCCCGTTGGAACCTTTTATATACATAATCATGTTATCTTTTCTTTTATAATAAAGGTCTAGGATTAATAATAACCCCAAAGCTAAGATGGTAAATAATGTTAAATGTTCAAATCAAATTATTTCGAATTATCGACCTTTATATGAATTTCAAATTTACAATCTGGGTTTAAAAATGTACGATCAAATGTAACTCCCCTCTCCCCCGTACTCTCCATCTTGTTCCATCAACTTTTCGTACTCCGTTCTGTTCACTCCTTTAAAAAATTCTCATAAAAAGCCCACTTCTGAATAACATTCTTTACCACCACAGCACGCACATCTTTGTAAACATTTTGAGTTCCGTATATACCAGTGGCGGCTGGTGAGTTATTAACTTGGTGGTTGCAATTATGTGGAGAGAATTTCCGCGGGGTATGGAATATGAAGGCAATTTAACACATTATTTTAGATGAGGAATTACACGTGGAATTATACATTTTTGTCGTAATTACAACAACATTTTACTTTCTCACTATACTATAGTATAGAGAAAGTATAGTGATCGCACAAAAAATCGATGTTGAGATTTTTGTGGAAATATCCGTTTTGGGACCCATAGGTCCAAAAAAGTGTTTTTTATAAAATGTCTGCCTGTATGTGAGTATGTATGTTTGTATGTATACAAAGCTAGAACGAAAACTTTTCGATCGATTTCAATAAAATTTGCACCAGACATGTCAAGTAGGCCTGTATAGATGCACGAAAAACGGTTTTGAAAATTTTTGAAAAACAACCCCCCTTTTGGCAAAAATACCCCAAAAAATTAGTTATAATTTTTTTTATAAAAGAACGCTCTAACGATTTTGATAAAATTTTTCTTAATTGTAGCCTTTAATGTACCCTATCATATGGAAAAAAAAACGCATCTTTCTAAAAATTCTCGTTATAATAATAATAATAACTGATTTTGGGGGGTTTCTTTGGCCATAAAAGGTTTTTTTTTTTTAATTTTTCAAATTCTTTTTTCGTGTATCTATACAGGCCTAATTGAGTGTTTGGTGCAAATTTGTTCGAAGTCGATCGAATAGTTTTGTGAATCTGTTTAATAATTTAAATATGTTTGTGAGAAAGTATGTGCCAGTTCCTGGTACCATTTATTTAACTTAAATCCATTAAAATGGTTTGGTTACGAACAAGGGAAAATTTTGTAGCTTTCAGTTAAGGGTGCTACTAGCCTACAATAAAATATTAAATAAAATTTAAATTTAAATTTAAAATATGCATGAATGAACATAGAATTCAGGCACCTTATATGTTTAAATATCACTAACCACATTTAAAAAGATAGTCCATCTGTCTGTTCTTCAGATGGTAAACTTAACAGAATTTTTAATTTCATAATAAACATAACCTGAACATAGCATTAACATAATCGGATTTATGAACTCGCCCATATCCTATTTAGGAACTTGGCCTATAATTTTTTGTTGAAAAACTATTATTTGAATTGTATGGATGTTTGAAATTAGATTTGTGATAATGGGCTCAAACATTTTGGTAATAGGTTGTGGCCTATCATTAAAATTATAATTAAATCACGAATGGTACGAATATTAATTATGAAAAGAATATTAACAGCTTTTGATTGACATCTAATCAACACTACACTTTCTGTCTAGGCCCACTCAAATTGCTACAACTTATGAAGAATTATGTAAAAAGCACTATTGTAATGGAACCCAGACTAAAGACAAACACACTAAAATATATTAACACAATCTAAAACAAATAAACACCAAACACAGCTAGCAAAAATACGAGAACAAAACTAACAACTCATAACCTCAAAATGGCTTGCATTATTCACTAAAGACAACATGAAATATGAAACATGAACTTCAAGGTATTCTGGCGGGCAAAACCCTAGCGCCCCAGTGGCGAGTTGCAGAACTTTTGCGAACCTGAAGGCTTTATGTTAGTTGCCATAGCAACTCATTAGTTACAAATCCCCAAAAGTTTTAATGCTAATAGCTGCATTAGGCAGTGAGCTCGAAGGTTGGGTCAATGTTCTTCGGCTTTTCAACCATTTGGGGTCATTCCTGGCCGTAAATTTTGGATTGAAATGAGGTTGATATTGACAATGCACTGATATTTAAAGAAATATTAACGTGTTTTATTTCTTGGGGGTTGTGCAACCAAACAACCTCACAAGAAGCCGCCACTGCCATATACGCAGAACGGTACGACACGGAATAGACAATTACTGCTCCCACGATAAGAATTATTTTTCGAACTCCTTAAAACGGATCGTAATTTATTATAACATCTATAATGCAATAATTACAAAGCAAACGCATAAAAACGCATACGGTACGCAAGAAACACAAATTTAGAATAACGGCCGTTACACAATTCCAGTTCAAGCCTGCCAACTCACAACGTAACTGAAGCCACGCCCCCAACTAACACTTTGAACATGACCAGTAGCGGCGACGGCGGCGCAATACACAACTCAAGTTGAATTTCTTTGTGACCCGCAAACGCAAACTAATTACACCAATCGATAGATAATATCAGTACAGATAGTACCTGTGATAATATTTTAGGTAATATACTTTCAGAATATTCAAGCGAATCAGGTTACAACAGCCGTATCACGTGACATATTGAATTATATCTTCAAAACGTCTTTTTTCCCAATACGAGAGGCAAAAATTGGACGTTTGCAGGAAATAATACAAAACTTCCCGCGGCTCCGAACTTACAAAAGGGACGGGAATATTCAATTAATATTCCGGCGTCGAAATTTCGATAAAGGTTTAACGAATTGTGACGAAAACTTACTTGGTTTTATTTAAAACGTGTTTTTCTGCATCCGTTGTTATAAAAGTTATAATTAATTCTGAATATTCATTTATGTACCGGTTCATTTCTCCGTTCAACTTTTGCCCCGTGCATAATTGAAGAAACCGATAAAATCAGTTTTTACAATTTTTTATATAGTGAAATTTCAAATAAAACGTAGAATGTATAGAATTCTCCTGTGCCGTGGATCAAAGAGAAGGTTATATTTTAAATAAAGCGAGGATAAATTGTTAGGAAGTAGCCGAGAGAGAAGGACAAAGAAAGATGAGAAAGAAACGGAAACATGGAGAGAGATGGACAGAGTAGGAGGAAAGAGAAAATAGTGGCGGGGGGGGGGGGGGGGTAAGTTAAATAAACGGAACCAAAAACTGGCACATACTTTCTCACAAACATATTTAAATTATTAAACAGATACACTGTTACCTCATAATTGTAGGAGGGGTAGGAGAGGTGATTTATTAAAGTAGAAGATTAACTAATAAATATTATTATTATTATCTAGAGAGAAAACTATTTGATCGATTTCGAATAAATATGAAAAAAAACACGTCAATTTGGCCTGTATAGGTGCACGAAAAAAGGTTTTGACAAGTTGTGAAAAACAACCCTCTTTATGGCCGAAACCCCCCCCCCCCCCAAAATCAGTTATTATTATTATTATTAGATAAACAAGAATTTTTAGAACAATGCGGTTTTTTGCATATGGTAAGGTACATTAAAGGCTACAAATAAGCCAAATTTGATCAAAATCGTTAGAGCTGTTTTTTTATAAAAAAATAATAACTGTTTTTTGGGGGTTTTATTGCGAAAAAGGGGGTTGTTTTTCAAAAATTTTCAAAACCGCTTTTCGTGCATATATGACAAGTTTGGTTCAAATTTGTTTGAAATCGATCCAATAGTTTTCGCTCTAGCTTTGTATACATACAGATATACATACATACAGAGACATACATACATATGTACATACAGACATACAGACATACAAACAGAAATTTTGTAAAAAACACTTTTTTTTACTCAGGGGGTCCCAAAACGGATATCTCCACAAAAATCTCAACACTATACTTTCTCTATACTATAGTATAGTGAAAAAGTAAAAAGGATTAAGGTTCGAACGGAGAAATAGAAGAAAGAGAGAGAAGAGTGAGATATATTATATAATTATTTCAATAAGGATTGAGAAGAAGGGATAAATAGGTAAGGAGACCTGAAAGAGCAAGAAATATGAGTAATATTATATGAAATTCTACTAAATATTTTAGCAGAATTTGTTTGCACCTCGGCCTTCACTCGTTGTTTCGTTCCGCTTTCTAAATTGCACCTCTACCTTGCGGCCTCGGAGTATGGTCTGCTTCGCTTCGCTCGCACAATCTAGGCCGTCAGTCTCGGATCAGAATATGCCACAAGTAGAGTCCGCGGCGACATAGCACCGGAAGTGGTGGGGGAAGGTCATTGACCTTGGACCACGTCCCTTTTTTTGTGTGTTTTTGGGGGTATTTTCGATTCCTAACCTAAGGCACGCCCACCTTTTATGGGACCTAACCTAACCTAAGCCCACCTTTTTTTGGATTTTGGGTTTTCTTGTTTTTAACCTGAGCCCACCTTTTTTGAAGATTTTGTATTTTTGATTTTTGGGGCGATTTTGGGGAGCTTTGGGCAAATTTTGATTTTTGGGGCGATTTTGGGGATTTTTGGGCGAATTTTGATTTTTGAGGCTTTTTTTGGGATGCCATCTTTTTTTCGAAATCATCTTGTTTTGTAATAACTAATATTTAATTTAATTTAATTATTTGCTTTGAAAACAGTTTGGATGTCTCCGACTCGGGATATGGAGGAACCCGGTTCGACTCTCGGAGACATCCAAACTTTTTTCAAAGCAAATAATTAAATTAAATTAAATATTAATTATTACAAAACAAGAAGGCTGCGAAAAAAAGATGGCGGCCCAAAAAAACCCCAAAAATCAAAATTCGCACGAAAATGCTCAAAATCGCCCCAAAAATCTAATCAAAAATCTTCAAAAAAGGTGGGCTCAGGTTAGGAACCAAAAAACCCCAAAATCCAAAAATCACAAAAAAGGTGGGCTTAGGTTAGGTTAGGACCCAATAAAAGTGGGCGTGACTTAGGTTAGGAAACAAAAAGATTCCAAAAAACAAAAAAATCGGCGTGGTCCAAGGTCATTGACCTTCCCCCACCACTTCCGGCGCTATATCGCGGCGGACTCTACTAGACCACGCTAAAATTTCCCACGTGGACTTAAACCGGGTACATTTTTTATCGTCTTTTGTTAACCAGATCGGTTATAAATCGTGTACAAAATCCAAAATGTGCTACTGCATGATAATACTACTATAATGTGCAGTATAATATACTATATTTTTTGTTTATAAAACCCCACAGAAATTCCATTCTAGTAAAAGAAACTATAAAATAAATTTTACTTCCGATTGTTGGAATTTGTTGGTTGACAAACTCGTCCGAGCGACTTTCAAAACCGACATGTGTACCAAATTTGGACCGAATCGGACGTAAATTACGGCGTAAAAAAAAACGTGTTCCGGGGACCATGATAGGTGCTCATCGACCACTCCCGAACTTTGGTCTAACTATAAGAGTCACTGAAATAGCTTTCCTATTGAAATTCACTAACAACATCATGAGATCAAACATGAACTATGTATCTAATGTTTGGAGAAAATATACTGCTACGGACATACAAATGAGTGACCCTATAAGGTTTGTGTTTCACTTTCCCACTATAGTATAGAGAAAGTATAGTGATCGCAAACAAAATCGATGTTGAGATTTTTGTGGAAATATCCGTTTTGGGACCCCTTGAGTCCAAAAATGTAGTTTTTTTTACAAAACGTCTGTCTGCATGTCTGTATGTGTACAGAGCTGGAGAGAAATCTATTCTATCCATTTCGAACAAATTTGCACCAAACATGTCAATTAAGCCTGTATAGAACAGGGCTCTATAACAAGGGCTATACCATTTTGATCATTTACTGTGACCCAGTTTTGATCGCCTATGACGTCACCATGTTGATACACACCAGCTGGTAATATTTCAGTAATGTGCGCGCAGTCGTTAACTAGCTGTTGTAACTCGATGGAAAGGCTTCAGTAAAATAAAATTTAGATATTCTTAATCTACATAAACTACGGATTCTAACAGTATAAAAAACTTTTATTTTAACATGTATTTCGAATTTTAATAATTGAAAATATTTGAGAATTATCACAGACTGACATGGAAAAGTTACTAAGCGAGGAAATTTTTATTTTTTTTTTGTTATAAACAAACTTCCAGCGTGAAAGTTGTAGCCAATGAATTGATCTAAACTATCCAATTCACCGATTTGTGATAAAATTATTGCATCATTATGAAATCGGTTTTTAAATTATCGCGATGAGGTGCCTTGCCGCCACTCCTGAAATACAGTTGTTTGATACGGGAATAACGTTTTTGTGCATATTGTTATTTTAACGTAATATAGTAAATCACTTGTCCCCAGGTAATTATACCAGCTTGAAAAAAAGTAAGCATTTTATTTTAATATAAACTAACTAGAGACCACTGTTCTAGAATTGCTGTTATCAGCACAGTGACGTCAGAGTGAAACTGGCGGCACAATGCCGAGATCAAAGAAACTGTTTAGCCCTTGTTATAGAGACCTGGTATAGATGCACGAAAAAAGGTTTTAAAATTTTTTGAAAACAACCCCCTTTTTGTAAAAAAAAAAACAGAAAAAATCTGTTATTATTTTTTTAATAAAAAACTGATCTAATAATTTTGATCAAATTTTTCTTATTTGTAGCCCTTAATGTACCCTACCATATGCAAAAACCGTATCTTTTTTTTAAATTCTCGTTCACCTAATAACAATAATAACTGATTTTTTTTTGTTTTTTGGCCAAAAAGGGGGTTGTTTTTCAAAATTTTTGAAAACCTTTTTTCGTGCATCTGTACAGGCCTAATTGACATGTTTGGTGCAAATTTTTTCGAAATCGATAGAATATTTTTCTCTCTAGCTAATAATAATATTATTTATTAGTTACTCTCCTACTTTAATACAATTACGAAGTCACGGTGAATCTGTTTAGTAATTTATATATGTTTGTGAGAAAGTATGTGACAGTTTCTGGTACCGTTTATTTCTTTTAAAGTACTGTGACCTAAAAAGTTTTTTTTCAAGCAGAAAGTGTTTGCTCAAAGCTTACAAAAGCCGCTGTTAGTTTACACGGTGCAAAGTATTTGTTCACGCCACGGACACCGTTTGCTGGACCAATACACTGGCTGAATGTAGCGCACGTCAATTCCAGCCTCGCCAATGTCACCGACATACGTTCAATCCGGTTACCATGGGAACCGAACGAAATATAATATTAAAATCATCTTACCGCCAAGTTGCAACTGCTCTAGGATGCGATGAAATAAACATGATGTCCACGCGTACATGGAAAACAGAAGTTATGATGTAATTGTCCAGGTTTAAAAAAACGTTAATTACCAGAATAATTTGTTATTGGGATTGCCGCCTGCGTGATTCACAATACAGCCGACATGATCGCTTCGCTCGTGAAAGTGAAACTAGATTAATTTAAATAAAATAAAATCTGCCTTCATATAATGTCGAAACACAAAATGCTTGAAAATAACATCTCTAAAAATAATAAACGGTACCAGGAACTGGAAGTTAATTTCTCAAAAACATATTTAAATTATTAAACTGATTAACTGTGACTTCATAAATGTAGGTGGGGTAGGAGAGGTGATTTATTAAAGTAGGAGATTAACTAATAAATATTATTATTATTAGCTAGAGAGAAAACTAAAAGATCGATTTCTAACAAATTTTCACCAAACACGTCAATTGGGCCTGTATGGATGAAAGGTTTTGAAAAGTTTTGAAAAAAAAACCCTTTTGGCCAAAAAACTCCCAAAAATATGTTACTATTATTATTATTAGCTAAACGAGAATTTTTATAAAGGGCTACAAATAAGCCAAATTTTATCAAAATCGTTAAAGCCGTTTTTTTACTTAAAAATAATAACTGATTTTTGGGGGGTTTTTGGCCACACAGTTGGTTGTTTTTCAAAACATTTTTCGTACATCTATACAGGCCTAAACGACATGTCCAGTGCAAATTTGTTCAAAATCGATGTAATAGTTTTCTCTCTAGCTTTGTATACATACAGACATACGTACATAAAGACATACACACAGGCACTTATTATTAGCCAAACAAGAATTTGTAGAAAGATACGGTTTTCTGCATATGGTAGGGTAAATCAATGGCTACAAATAAGCCAAATTTGATCATAATTGTTAGAGCCGTTTTTTTATAAAAAAATAATAACTGATTTTTTGGGAGTTTTTTGGCCAAAAAGAGGGTGGTTTTTCAAAAATTTTCAAAACCCCTTTTCATGCATCTACATACCCTAATTGACATTGTTTGGTGCAAATTTGTACGAAATGGATCGAATAGTTTTCTCTCTAGCTTTGTATACATACAGACATACATACATACAGACATACAAGCAGACACTTTGTAAAAAACACGTTTTTGGACTCAGGGGGTCCCAAAACGGATATTTCCTCAAAAATCTCAACATCGATTTTTTTTGCGATCACTATACTTTCCCTATACTATAGTATAGTAAGAAAGTGAAAATGAATGTTTCTTTGCATCTCTGTCCTCTATGGACTCAAAAACTATTCTACCGATTTTACTAACAACTCCATTTGCAATACATATCTATTTTAGGAGTGTTTAGACATGACAATCACTACAATTTAAGGGGTGGAAATGGGGTCGCCTCTCCTATACAATAATAATATAAACTGAACTGACTTCCTACAAGCTATAAAACTGAAATTGCGAAATATCTTAAGTGATATTAAAAACATTTTAAATTCGATTACTTAAGTAAAAATAATGAAGCGGGATGACTTCCCTTAAAATTACGTAATAATTTATACACTCATCAAGTAATCTTTTCTACGTATATGCTCGAAAACTACTCAATTAATTTCACTAAACATTTCATGATCAACTCTTATAAAAGGGAGGTACGAGCGTACGTACGTACGTGAGTAACTTATAATATAACAGCTGATTTCACCCATCATCTCTAAACCCAGTGTAATCATTATAATTTCTTGTGAAGTTTAATTTTTTAAATATGAATTATAAAACTAATGAATGCTATAGTATAAGTTATCATATTTGCTTTGAGGTTATAAACTATATATAAATACAACCTTTTATCAACAATATATTTGTTTATACAAATTTAAAGAAGAGATATGCCTACCTATTCGTTTAACAGCTGATTTCACCCATCAACTGTAATACTTAAACAAACCCAGTGTAGATTATAGTTTGGGGTTATGTTTAGGTAGGCCTAGATAAGTAGGCCTAAATGTTGTTTGTAAATAGCTGGTTTTTTTAATTGTGTATTTCTGATGTGTATCTAATTAATCAGCCTGTGAATGTTGACGGGGGCTTACTAGTTTAGACTTAACAGTAGGGTTGTTTGTAAAATATGGTCAATACAAAATTAACGATATTAAAATAGGGTAACTAATCCTAAAAAATAAATTTCACTTAATTCCTACAATCTATAAATCTAAATGTGTGTAATATTATTCTTAAGTGATATAAAAAACCATTTGCAGTTCAATTACTTAAGTCAATTAAATGGTATTAAAGGCTTAGAATTAAATAATAATAAAATTGGGATAGCTACCCATATAAAATAAATTAGTTTAACATTAAACACCCATATGTTTGATACGTTCCCCACCACATGACCTTGTCATAAGAATCTTATTTTAACCACTTCAAAATACAATTTTCAATACACTCACCAAATTGTGTTTGTTAATTTAATTAAAGCATATTATATTTGGATACTAAAACAAACAATAACGAAGCATTGGCGGGTCTACCAGTAATACTACTAATATTATAAAGAGTTAAAATTTGTTAGTTTGTATGTAGGGGGTAATCTCTGGAACTACAGAACCGATTGAAAAATAGTTTTACAAATAAAACAGCTACACTATGCCTGAGTAACATTGGCTATCAATCATTTCGATCAAAAACACTTTTATTTCAATACTTGTAAATAATCTTAGGTCAGGCCTAGACTGATGAACCAACACATGTGTTTACATTTATTATCACAGCAACCAATTGAATAAAATGACAGATATAACAGCTGTTTGCTAAAATATTTCCGTTAACAGCTGATTTCAAACTTTTAAGCAACTATTTTTATTTCTAACTTTTAGGTTAGGTTTTCGTTAAAGTGTATACCTTAGCCTTGCTGGTTCTTTTAACCTTCATTATAATTGCTGTTATAAAATATACGAAATGATTTGATTTAAACATTTAACATTATTTACCATCTTAGCTTTGGTGTTGTAGTCCTACACTTTTATTATAAATAAAACATAACGTGATTTTGTGTGTAGAAGGTTCCGACGGGGTTAGCGTGCGGAGCACGCAGAGGTTTCCCCTAGTATTATATAACTGTCTACCGTAGTAACATTTGAACATTTAAAATTTTAAAAAGATTTTATTTAATCGTACCCATATCGTGTAGTTATTTATATGGAAACTAGATAGCCCCCAGTCTAAGCAAGAGCAAACAGGATAATGTATGCTATGATGTTTGCTCGAGAATTACGATTGATTTGGTTTTTATTTTTATACAGAAGAGACGCTACTTTCATTTTATAAAGTATGTCACAAATTTTATACAGGAAATCCGTATTTTTAACTGGTCAAATAGACCTAGTAAAGAATAAAGTTGGCATAATACAGTATTGAAGGGTGTTTAAATTTTATAATATAGTTAGCCTTTTCCGTTGTTTGTGTGATAATACCTAAATTTAAAATAAAAAAACAGTTGGCTGTGAAGAAGGACCTAATTAGAAATTTGCCAATTTGGTTGCTGATTGGTAATAAATCTGAAAGCTTCCAAGAAACGCTTGTTGGTTTAGTATAGGCCTAACCTAAAATTGTGTTATAGTTACGATTCAAATCAGAGTTTGCACCTCGACATAGTGAAACTGAAGGAGGCCCACCTGGATTTGGACATGGTATTTCTTGCGGTATTTTACGTTATGGTGGATTTTGGGAGAACCAGACAGGCTTTAAGGTCGTGTAAAAAAATTTCAAAATTCTCTCCAATATTTATTTTATTAGAAAAAACCCAAAAAAGTTCCATCCTAGTACGGAAAATCTCAAAAAGATTTTACTTACGGGTAAAAAATCCTAGTTTCCGTTCGTTGGATTTTTCGGGCTAACGAACTCGTCCGAGCTTCTTAGGGAGCCGAAGTGTGCTCCAAATTCGGACAAATCGGACCTAAAGGCGGCCGTTAGAGTGCGAACACAAAAAATGTAATTGTGTGCTTAAGACTCTTACGGGAGAAGTGTAAACTTTTTAACTAACTCAACTTACGAAATGGGGAAGCACAATGTTCATTTTTTAACACGACCTACGAAATGAGGAAGCACAATGTCCATTTCAGAGGTGTTACTAATCAAACTATTCATTGTATTAACATTAACAGACTAAGCATATGACGTAGGACAATCTGTTACACTTACCCAATTCAAATATACTGAATTAGCAACGCGATCGTGGCCCAACCGGCTGAGGCGATGGACTCTGCTGGTTCGAATCTCGGCAAAACCAAATTTTTTCAAACAAATGGGAGTAGAGCGTTTTACTTTAGAAGCGTTTCACATTAGGAGCGTTTCACGAAATGCATGGTGAAACGCGTGACGGTGAAATCCGATCCACCCCTAGCGATATGAGAACTATATACTCTGCTATACAAACTTGTATACACATTTTTTGGACGTGGTGCGACTTCAGTAGCTTATACTTTAAAAATATATGTATATATCAATTTTAGTGACCCCCCCCCCCCCCCACCACCATAAATTTCACCAAAAGAGTCACTACAGCTCATCTTTAACATGGAAATTTGCTAATAAGTGGTCGAACATATTTATACTACAAATATTTTCTGAAACATTGAGCCATTTTCTATACTTTTCTGTACATGTCCTAGTGATTTCTTCTCCTTCATTTTCAATATATTTGACTGCATTTAATCCTTCATCCGATTGTTTCGACAGTTAACCATCCAATAGGGAATCAAAAGGGCTACATAAAAGGTATCTTTTCGTTAAAATGTACGGTTTTTGAGTAATTTAGGTTTGCAATTTTCAAACAGCCGCCATTTTAAAACGCATGATTGGATTTAATTGTTTATTTTTCTTGAGGTATTTCATTGGCAGGTTAAACTTCATGCCAAGTTTGAACTCAATCAGTCAAACCGTTCTCTAGATATGAATTATTTTGTACAAAAAACAAAATGGCGGATATCTAGGAAACAAAGCGTTTTAGGACCTATGTATATTGGAAGTTTTGTTCTTGTTTTGACCAAAGGAACAATTTGTGGAAATCTGGAAACATAATTTTGGAACAACCTGTATATCCATAGTAATATTGTTCTTTCAAAAAAGTTTCAACGAGCTAACCTAAATTGTCTTCAAGTGTAAATATTTTCTTCGTCTTCTTCTTTATTGCGTAGATATTCATTCGCAGATCCATAACACAATTTAAATACAGTACTTTAACCATTACAGATAAAACAAAATTACCGGTGGCGTCAACACAGGCCTGGTCCACAAAACAACATTTCCCTTTAAACTTTTATTTTCAGCCTAGCAACGATAACGAATATTTCTTTGTTTCTCCGTAACCATGACAACGGAAATCGTGTTACGCAAAGTTTATTATTGACTAAGTGTATCGTATAACTACCCAATTAGTGTAGAGTAAGTTTTAGCTAGTAGACAAAGCCTGCGGGAGTGATGGTGCTTCTATGTGTGTATGTGTACAAATAACAAAGTTTTGTCGTGTTTGTCCAATCGTGCGTTACATCCTCCAGATCCATTAATGTTATCGTTTTCAATGATACACATATTTATATATTGGTAAATCATTACCTGATACATTTTGTTAATGAACGAAACATTTATGTTTACTGAACTAGTTTTAATTTTTTATTCAGATTTTATTAATAACAATAGACCACAATTTCCAGACCATATGGTTGGCGGTTGATGCAATCTATGGTGCTGTCACCCGTCTATCGTTTGAGAATACTGTCAAAGTAATTAACGGATTATAGTGAAAATAATTTGTATAATTTAACAGTTGCAACAAAAACAATTTGCAAAATTGAACAGCTGTTATAAAAATCATTTGTGTAATTTAACAGTTGCTATCAAAATCATTTGTGTAATTTAACAGTTGCTATCAAAATCATTTGTGTAATTTAACAGTTGCTATAAATATCATTTGTGTAATTTAACAGTTGCTATAAAAATCATTTGTGTAATTTAACAGTTGCTATAAAAATCATTTGTGTAATTTAACAGTTGCTATAAA
>JAGFPH010001332.1:41775-58326 GCA_018207615.1 Philaenus spumarius | reverse complement strand
GGGGGGGGGGGAGGTTCGGATTTTACCCTCATTCATTTTTCCGTCACGCTCCGTTAAACGACCGTATCGAATTTTCTCATGCGTTTTATGAAAAGCTCTATTGCGTCAGTTTGAAAAAATGTTGGGTCCTGCCGAGATTCGAACCAGCAGAGCACATCGTCATAGACTTACGCCTTAGCCGGTTAGGCCACAAACTCATCGGTAGTATAGTATATTTGAGTTGGGTATATGAGTGAAACAGATTGTTCAACGTCATAGGCTTAATCTGTTAATACAATGTACAGTTTAATTGGTATTCTGAAATGGACATTGTGCTTCCTCGTATCGTAAGTTGTATTAAAAAATGGACACTGTGCTTCTTCATTGCATAAGTTTTGTTCTAAAAAGTTTACACAACTTGTGTGGTCTTAAGCACACAATTACATTTTTTTTTCGTGGGACACCATGTATACAATTATTTCAAATAACTACTGCGCATGTCTCAGTTTGTTAACATAAATCCAAGTAGAACTCTGTTCTTATAAAAACCTTGTCATTATGTTGAAGTAGCTGCTCTAATTGCTGTCTTAATTTATAACAGAAAGCCAGACGATTTATTGCCGCAATATAAATACACATATTTTATCGCCATTTGGACGTTTTCTTTCTGGTTTAATTACATAGCGTATACTATGCCGTGTTATTTATTGTCGGACGGCTGTGCTTATTAGTACGCATGCGCGTCAGAAATTATCGTACTTTCTGCACACATCATTAGTGATTGCTTCTTTATGTTTTTTATATTGGATTTCATAGATTTTACTTTCTCACTATACTATAGTAGGTAGGCCTATAGAAAAAGTATAGTGATCGCAAAAAAATCGATGTTGAGATTTTTGTAAAAAATATCCGTTTTGGGAACCCCTGAGTCCAAAAAAGTGGTTTTTACAAAATGTCTGTCTGTATGTATATATGTATGTCTGTATGTCTGTATGTATACAAAGCTAGAGAGAAAACTATTCGATCGATTTCAACCAAACTTGCACCAAGTAGGCCTGCATGGATGCACGAAGAAAGGTTTTAAAAAATTTTGAAAAACAACCCCCTTTTTGGCCAAAAAACACCCAAAAAATCTGTTATATTTTTTTATAAAAAAACGGCTCTAACGATTTTGATAAAATTTCGCTTATTTGTAGCCTTTAATGTGCCCTACCATATGCAAGAAACCGCATCTTTCTAAAAATTCTCGTTTAGCTAATAATAATAATAATAACTGATTTTTGTGGTTTTTTCGGCCATAAAGGGGTTTTTTTCAAAAATTTTCAAAACTTTTTTTCGTGCATCTATAAAGACATAATTGACGTGTTTGGTGCAAATTTGTTCGAAATCGATCGAATAGTTTACTCTCTAGCTAATAATAATAATATTTATTAGTTAATCGCCTACTTTAATAAAATTATACAAAGCTAGAGAGAAAACTATTCGATCGATTTCAACCAAATTTGCACCAGACATGTCCAGTACGCCTGTATAGATGCACGAAAAAGGGTTTTGAACAATTTTGAAAAACAACCCCCTTTTTGGCCAAAAAACCCCCAAAAAATCAGTTATTATTTTTTTATTAAAAAACGGCTCTAAAGATTTTGATAAAATTTGGCTTATTTGTAGCCTTTAATGTGCCCTACAATTTACAGAATTTACAGAAACCCGCATCTTTCTAAAAATTCTCGTTTAGCTAATAATAATAACAACTGTTTTTGGGGGTTTTTCGGCTATAAAGGGGTTTTTTTCAAAAATTTTCTAAACTTTTTTCGTGCATCTATAAAGACATAATTGACGTGTTTGGTGCAAATTTGTTCGAAATCGATCGAATAGTTTTCTCTCTAGATAATAATATTAATATTTATTTGGTAATATAAAACTGTAATAAAAAATCACCTCTCCTACCCCACCCTACAAGTCACAGTGAATCTGTTTTTTTTTTTTTTTTTTTTGCTTTCCATGCCACTTTGTGCCTTTCGGCTAACGAGCATGTTTTTTTGGGCTTTTTAATATTTTATGGTCCCCCGCGGGATTTGAACCCGGGACGTCTTGCTTATGAGGCAAGTACCATAGCGGTTGAGCTATGACAGAGGACATATGTGAATCTGTTTAATAATATGTTTGTGAGAAAGTATGTGCCAGGTCCTGGTACCGTTTATTGTTATAGTTTCTCTTCTTTAAATTTAACCTAGAGTAGCCTATATACTTTCAAAAGCAGGTCTATATTAATGACCACTAAAGAATACCGTTGCGTGGCGGCCAATAGGATGGGCTCGCAGCGTTGCCATATCTACTAGTCTCGAACACTCCTGGTATTTACCACTAGAGGTTTGTGCGCACAGTTTAAAGAATTATAAATAGAGTCAGCCGCGTTCACATAGAAGCGTGGGAAGAACGTGACAACGTCGCACTAAGGCGATTGGAGCGTTCAAGGAATCGGTGTACACAAGCCCGTCCCTCAACGGTATTCTTTCGTGGTCTTTACTGTAGGACCTGTGTTACAGAAGGTTATTTTCTGTCTCACTCTCAATGTGCGACTTCTCCTTTTAGTTTAATTGTTCTGTAAATAAACAGTTCTGAAATTACAATAGTTTAAATGTTTTATTTTTAGACAAGTATACAGAGTAAAAGGAAGCTTAAAACTTTAGTTTTTAATACACTTATTTTCTACAGGGTGGTTATGTCACTCCCCCCTCCCCCCCAACTCAAAACTGGGGGCAACTCAAGATTTTTAAATGGAAGTATGGTCATGCGATACCTTATTTTAAAGGTATATTTAAGACTAGGAAAATGACATAAAGACAATTAAAATTGGACCACCCAAAACAAAATGGTGGCCCTAAACGTGTTGAAATAAATCGACATAAAGTTGCTAATATCTCGAAGAGGAAGAGTTTTAAAGAACAAATTTCAAGGGACAAAAAATGTTTATTTCAAAGTGCTTGACGTAAAAAAATATCTTCCAAATCGATTTCGTAAATTTTATTTTTACTCCTCTATGTTAGAAAATTTTGTAAAAAATAAAATTTACGAAATCGATTTGGAAGCAATGTTTTTAGGTCAAGCGCTTTGAAATAAACATTTTTTGTCTCTGGAAATGTTTTCTAAAAACTTTTCGAGATATTAGCAAATTTATGTCGATTTATTTCAACACGTTTAGGGACGCCATTTTGTTTTGGGTTGTCCGATTTTAATTTTCTTTATGTCATTTTCCTAGTCTTAAATATACCTTTAAAATGAGGTATGACATGACCATAATTCCCATTTAAAAATTTTGAGTTGCGCCCCAAATCAACTGTTTTTAGGGGACACTCAAAATTTCCGATTACTTCAAAAAATACTTTGGGTTAAGTTAGTATCCTTCCCCAAAGGATATTTGTTTGTTTTAAAAAACACAAAAGTTAAAGGCGGAGGAAGTGACTTTATAACCACCCTGTATTATGTCCTTCCAATAAGTTTTATTCAACTCTAGTCTGCTATTCAGGCCCTTCGTTAGTAGACCAATTTCCTAAATAGTTGGTTGAAACCCTAAATGATATAAACTACGTTTTGGAAATCCGTTCAACTCACATCAGCGATCGATTTAGTAAAGTTTAGTAAAAACTAGCGATTGTGAGTTTACAGCGTAATATTTGTACACAAGACAGCTGTGGTTAAGTTTTTGTGACTTTAAATAAAATTTATTTGTCTTAGTTGTATAGTCTTCTAATAGTTCATCTTATAGACGACAATAAAACAAATTCCTAGTTTAAGACCTATGTAGAACGTACAGCAGTGGGCAATATTATTTACCAAAAATCTTCCTCATTGAAGATGTGCTGTTGCATTAAAAGTAATTAAGAAAATTTTGACATTTAATTTATAAATAATTTGACCACGCAGCTGAACCGCTGACGTAAGTTGAGCAAATTTCCAAAATTAAGTTTATGTTTTAGCGTTTCAACCAACAATTTGAGAAACAGACGGTGCTGAATAACTGCAAAATGGTCCGCACGCCATTAAGCATATTGGGAGTATATTCAATACACAATGCATTGCGCGCTTCGCACGCCAACCCCCCCGTATTGGGATTATCTTTAATACACAATGCATTGGGCGCTTAGCACGCCAACCCCCCCGTATTGGGAGTATCTTCAATACACAATGCATTGGGCGCTTAGCACGCCAACCCCCCCGTATTGGGAGTGTCTTTAATACACAATGCATTGCGCGCTTCGCACGCCAACCCCACGGTAGAATCCATCGCATGGCTTTGAACCGGGTACTTCTATGGTATTTTACGTTTTGATCGATTTTGGAGGAACCAAGCGAGCTATAAGATCGCGTAGAAAAACAAAATGTGCAGAATAACATCCTGCATTTATATTTGTAGAAAAATCTGAAAAGATGTTATTCTCATAGGAAAATCTCAAAAAATTTTACTTCCGGTCGTAAAACGTGCTTCCGACTGTTGGATTTTTTTGGCTAACAATCTCGTCCGAGCGACGTGGACAACCAACATGTGTACGAAATTTGAACCAAATCGGACTTAAACTGTGGCCGCTAGAGTGCTAACAGGTATATACATGTATATATATACTAGCTGACCCGTACGGCTTTGCCCGTGGTGGTTGGTATTTTCAGGCTTTTTAACGTAATTGTATTCTTTTAAGTGTTCAGTCAGTCAGTGGTATTTGGCTTATATATACATAGATCTTAAATAATAAAAGCACTATTGTCATAATAATAACAGATCTGAAGTTATGATTTTAGTAAATTTGATCCCCCAAACCCCCCCTAAAATTTCGAAATTTTTCATACCCTTTCTTAGTGAGCGTCTATGGCCCTAGAGGAAGCTACATACCAAATTTAATTCCAAACCGTTCAGTAGTTTTGAAGAAATCGTGATTTAGTAACTTTGATCCCCCCAAACCCCTCCTAAAATTTCGAAATTTTTCATACCCTTTCTTAGCGAGTGCCTATGGCCCTAGAGGAAACTACATACCAAATTTCATTACAATCCATTCGGTAGTTTTGAAGAGATCGTTTTTTAATAACTTTGATCCCCCTAAACCCCCCCTAGAATTTCGAATTTGTTCAAACCCTTTCTTAGTGAGCACCTATGGCCCTAGAGGAAGCTACATACCAAATTGCATTTCAATCCGTTTGGTAGTTTTTGAAAAATCGTGATGAGTGAGTGAGTGAGTGAGTGGTATTTCGCTTTTATATATATAGATATGATTTTTAATGACACCCCGAAACGTGTTCTGGGGACGATGATCGGTGCTCATTTGCTACTCCCGACCTTGGGGCTTACCATAAGGGCCACTGCAATAACTCATTTTCCTATGGAAATTCGCTAGAGAAAGTCAAGTTGTGTACCTTTACTCTACAATATAATGTGTGAAGTGTATAACTCCTTCACGTCTTCTCTAAATGCAAATTTCTTCATCTTTCACACTCACGCGATTTTCCATGGCAGAAATTTCAATAAAATCCCACCATCAATTTCTTTAAATACGCATAAGGTGAGCGTGAAACGAACCGGTACAAAAATCAATATGCAAAATTAATTACAACTTTTGTTTCAATATGGAAAAAAGTGTTCCGAACAAAACGAAGTAAATTTTCGTTACGATTCATTAGGCCATTGTCGAAGTTTCGATGGGGAATATTAATTTCATATTTCGTCCCTTTCACACAAGTTCGGAAACGCGGAAAGTTTTTGAATTGTTTCGACGCTGTTGAATCTCCAATTTCTATCTCTCGGCAGTTTTGTCTAATTGGAAAATACGTTGAGGAGGTACAATTAAATATGACACAATTACTACGATTTCAATATAATAGTACTAGCTGGACTGACCTGGCTTTGCACGGATAGACTTATCAAAGTTAAATGTATATTAACAAAAAATATAGGCCTATTATATCAATAAATATATTACACTATGTAGGCTATTTCTTATGGGGATTTTTAGTAACTTTTACCCCCCCCAACCCCCCCCCACCTAAAATTTCAAATTTTTATAAACCCTTTCTTAGCGAGCATCTATTGCCCTAGAGGAAGCTACATACCAAATTTCATTCCAATCCGTTCGGTAGGTTTAGATAAATCGTCATTTAGTAACTTTTACCCCCCAAAACCCCCCTTAAAATTTCGAATTTTCGGAAACCCTTCCTTAATGCGCGTCTAGAGCCTATAAAGAGTATTAGTGCCAAATTTCATGTTTGTAGGCCTCGTGGTTTTGGAGAAACTGTGATGAGTCAATGAGTCAATGGTATTTGGCTTTTATAAGTACAAAAGTATAATTCGAAATCCTTGATAAATCGATGTTTTTCATTCTCCTTGAACTTCCCTATCTTTTGAAATGTTAATTTTACCTCTACAAATCAAATAGTTCGCGAGAAACACCTCGATTAATCGAAGTTTTCGTATTTTCCGTCGTTAAAGAACCTCTATAAATCGAAGTTTAAGCTCAAAAACCTCTATAAATCGAAACCGCGCCTCTACAAGTCAAAGTAAGGGCAAGAAACCCTCTATTAATTTGTATGAAATTTGTTATTATTCAAAACATCTATACTGTATTTACTGTATTATTTCGACAGGAAATACCAATCCTTTATTCTGTCCAACCTCCTGTTGCGATCCATCTCAGTCTTGGGCCAGCAGTAGAGTAGGTTCAATAAAGAAGCAGTTTGAAATTTAAACTATATCAAAGCCCACTAAAGAATACCGTTGCTAGGCGGCCAATAGGATGGGCGCGCAGCGTTGCCATATCTACTAGCCTCGAACCCTCCTGGTATTTACCGCTCGAGGCTTGATCGCACAGTTTAAAGAATTATAAATGCGTTGAGTCAGCCGCAGTCAGTTAGAAGCGTGGGAAGAACGTGACAACGTCGCACTACGGCGATTGGAGCGTTCAAGGTCTCGGTGTACACAAGCCCGTCCCTCTACGGTATTCTTTAGTCTGCTTTGATATAACTACTTCTTCCATTTTAAAGTACATATTAAATTTTATAATTGCATTACTAACCATTACAATATAGTACAGAAATTAATATGAATGCACAATGTACAAAACACCGTATTTTAGAAGGCAATCAATTCTCCTGATATTTATTGCTTGCACTGAATTGAACCTCTATAAAACGAAAATTGAAGAGGATGAACCTTGATAAATCGATCATTTATTTTTCGAAATACTCGATTATTCGACATTTCCCCGTTATCAGTGGGGTTCGATTTATTGGGGTTCCACTGTATAACTCGTTTCTTTAGGCAGTCAACAAAAATGTGCTAAACACCAAATACATTATTAAAGTTAAGTTTATTGCATTTGATGTTTACACTTTTATTATACAACTAGCTGACCCGTACGGCGTTGCCCGTGGTTGTTAGTATTTTCAGTCTTTTTGACGTAATTGTATTCTTTTTGTGTTCGTTGAATACCCGTGCGTATCCTACTATGGTCATGAGAAAAAGGCTACGCTATTTAAGAAAGCACTGAAAATTGTATTCCTGTAAACTACTATCTAACATGAAAAGGCTTTAAATATATCGTTTTAATTTATAGATTTTACTAATTTTGACTTTCACTTAATTTCATTGACAATGTTGCGAGCACCTACAGCCTAAAAGGAAGCTACGTACCAAATTTTATTCCAGTTCGTTCTTATAGGGATTTTTAGTAACTTTGACGTCCCCCCCCCCAAACCGCCATAAAATTTCTAACTTCTTTTAACCCTTTCTCAGCGAGGGTTTAAATTAGCTGGGGGTCGTAGAAAAGATATTTGAATCACTTTGTAACATCCGCGTTAATTTAGGATGTAACAAACTGGTTCAAATAGAGTTTGTAATTTTAAATGTATAGACCTAATTAGTATATGATATTGTTTAGTATTTAAATATACAATTATATATCAAAATAAAGCTAAGAATGTGATATTTTAATGGCATTTAGTTTAATTCAGATTGTTTGTTTAGTTTTCAATACAATATGTTTAAACTCGTGTATGTTTATGGTTATGCATGGTGTCAAATAATTTGTTTGTTATTATTATTATTGATAGCGAAAATATGTTTTGAAAAGTATTAAAAAATTCATAGTTATGATATATTTTATATAAACAATATTTTAAACAGCATATCTCTAAGTAGGTCTATATAGATATTTAATAACCAATGTTTGAGTTGAATTATAATTCTATAAGCATTTTTCGTTGATTTTTCCTTGTGTTTGTTTACAGTTTTTCAATCTAACCTTAAAAAGCTGTTAGTTTTGAAGAGTATTAAAGTGATTATAAATTTGTTAAGTAATGTTGCTATGGTAATAATTGTAAACAAACAACGTGTTGCTAAGCTTTTTATACGAACAGCTGTTTTTGTAAGCTATGGTTTTGAGTTCATACAGTAAAGGCTGTTGAGTTTCTTCCAAATTTGGAACTTTTTCGGGAAACTTTTCAAAATTTTCTTTACGTATAAACCTTCTATGAACTACCGCAAACATTTTAAGACCAAAATTAGCCAAAGCGGTCCAGCCGTTCTCGAGTTTTAGCGAGACTAACGAACAGCAATTCATTTTTATATATATAGATTAGCCTACACTAAAAACTACAGTACTTCACCTTCGTAATTAATCCTTCAATATTAGACAGTATTCACTTATAATTTCTCACTATACTAAAGCATTGAGGTATAGTGATCGCAAAAAAATCGATGTTGAGATTTTTGTGGAAATATCCGTTTTGGGACCACCTGTGTCCAAAAAAGTAGTTTTTACAAAATGTCTGTCTCAGTGTCGGTATATCTGAATGTATATATGTATACAAAGATAGAGAGAAAACTATTCGATCGATTTCGAACAAATTTCCTCCAAACATGTCAATTAGGGTATGTAGATGCAAGAAAAAGAGTTTTGAAAAACAACCCCCTTTTTGGCCAAAAAACTAACAAAATATCAGGTATTTTATAAAAAAACGGCTCTAACGATTTTGATAAAATTTGGCTTATTTTTAGCACTTAATTTACCCTACCATATGCAGAAAACCTTATCTTTCTACAAATTCTTGTTTATCTAACAATAATAATAACTGATTTTTGGGGGTTTTTGTCCAAAAAGGGGGTCGTTTTTTAAAAAATTTCAAAACCTTTTTTCGTTCACCTAAAAACAACCCTAATAGACGTTTTTTGTGCAAATTTGTTCGAAATCGATCGAATAGATTTCTCTCTAGATAATAATAATAATATTTATTAGTTAATCTCTACTTTAATATCACCTCTCCTGCCCCACCTACAATTATTATGAAGTCACAGTGAATCTGTTTAGTAATTTAAATATGTTTGTGAGAAAGTATGTGCCAGTCCCTAGTACCGTTTATTATTTTAGTTACTAAGAACTCTATCAACGATTATACAAGTAATAACTTAAAAAATTAGTGTAACTTGTACAAAATATCAGTTATTCCAATGATACTACTAAGACACCAGAACGGGATATCTATTTAGATAAATGTGACTGATAAAAATAGAGTATTTTGTGCAAAATACCAGTTACTTAATAATGCAGCCTCGATACCTGAAAGATTTATTAATCTAAGAAAGTGTAACTGATAAAATTACTGTTAAAATTGTAGAAAGTACTAGTTACTTGAAGAACAACTTCGATACCTGGGTAAGTATAACTGATACGATCAGTGTAACTTGTGCAAAATACAAGTTACTCAATCATTCAACCTCGCCATCTCAGTAGTTTATCAAACTAAGTAAAAATAACTGATACAAATAGTGTAACTTGTACAAAATACCAGTTATATAATGATAAAACCTTGATACCTGACCTTTTTATATCTAAGTTTATTTTTTTCAAATAGTGTAACTAGTGTAAAATACCAGTTACTTATTGGTACAACCTCGCCATCTAAACGGTTTATCAAGCTAATTAGAAAAACTTATGCAAATAGTGTAACTTGTATAAAATACCAATTACTTAATGATACAACCTCGATACCTGACCTTTTTATATCCAAGTAAGTATAATTGTTTCAAATAGAGTAACTTGTACCAAATACAAGTTACTTATTGATACAACCTCCCCATCTAAATAGTGTATCAAGCTAACTAAGTAAGAATAACTAGTAAACATATTACAAAATACCAGTTACTTAATGATAATCTCGTCACCTAAACGGTGTATCAATATAATTAAGAATAACCGGTAAACATATTGTAACGTACAAAGTACCAGTTACTTGATGATACAACCTCGATACCCAACATTTTTTTATTTAAGTAGGCCTAAGTATAATAGTTTCAAATAGTGTAACTTGTGCAAAATATTAGTTACTTAATGAAACGACCTCGATACCTGAACGCTTTATCAAAGTAAGAATAACTGGTAAACATATTGTAACTTACAAAGTACCAGTTACTGATACAGCCTCGACACCTCAACTGTTTATCTGGAGACGTTTTAAGAATATCGATTTTTTATACAAGGTAAAAGCTCTTTTCATACACGGCTTTGTAGCTTATCGTACTCTTGATATTCACAATGCACCGTACCACAACCGAGAAGATAACATAACTCTCCCTCTTATGTAGCGGAATACAATGCAGAGCAGAATGTGTGACATTTTGTATTTTACCCTAGAACATAGTTCTAGGATTCCTGCGATAGCTAAATGGAATCATTGCTATTAATAAAAGCCTTGAAGTACCAATTCCTTTTTTAAATTGTATATTTATTCGCTTTACATTCCAAAGTTCCTTCATTTAATTGAGATCTTAGGTTAAGACAAAATAAAATCAATGCCATCTCAGCAAACGGTATAGTATTGTTTTGAAATTAAATTAAAAACTTTTAATTAAGTACATTAAAATCATTAAAACCTTCAGGTTATATTTTTAAACTAACAGCTGGAAATACAGTGGAGTCATTTTTTTAGACTGTTTTATTGTTAAACTGAAGGGCCCAGTTAAGTGTGTATATTACTTATTCGTTGCCACGCAACTATAGCCAAATGAGTACATTAAATTCAGTAAGAGATGTTAAAATATATTTTGTTAAATAACTATTTCTGTGAAACAAATGAGCCTAGGTTATTTTAGGTTAGGTTAGGTATAATTTACAGGAGAGTAGGCTATAATTTACCGGAAACTGAAATTTAAATAAATTGCAATGTTGTAGGTCATGAATAAGTAAAATGTAATTTTAGCATGTTATTGTCTACTAATCCTGCCTCTGAGGTATTTTCTAACCTCATTTCTGGTGCAGTTTCGGGAGCAGTTCATCCATCATTAGGTTTTAAACACACACAAAACACATTTAATTCTATACTATTAACACGTTCACTGAGGCCGGTATGAAATCATACCGTTTTGTATTGCAATACACAATGCATTGCGTGCTTCGCATGCCAACCCCCGTATTGGGAGAATTTTCAACACACAGAGCATTGTGTGCTTTGCACACCAATTTTCAGCCTCTGTGCTATGGACGCACATTTGCATCCGCTTTAAAATATTAGTGACTAGGGGAGACCCCTGCGTGCTCCGCACGCCAACCCCCAACGGAACTTTCTAAAATCATATGTTATGTTTTATTTATATTAAAGGTGTAGTATTAATAATAACCTCAAAACTGAAATGGTAAATAATGGTAAATGTTCAAATCAAATTATTTTTTATTTTTTATAACAGCAGTTATAATAATGGTTAAAAGAACCAGCAAGGCTCAGGTCTACACTTTAAAACCCTAACGTAAAAGCTAGAAGTATAAAAATAATTGCTTCAAATTTTGAAATCAGCTGTTAATGGAAATATTGGGGCAAACATGTATAGTATCTGTTATTTTATTCAATTGGTTGCTATGGTAATAAATGTAAATACATGTTGCCACGGGCAAAAACCCGAGACAAATGGGCTAATTACTAGAATAATTAGGCCTAACATTAAAAGTTGTATATAGAAGCCAATAGGCCTAAATATGTAAATTGATAATTAGTAATAAGTAAAATAACATGTTATAAAGAGATATCAAAGGAAAATTGGGTGTAAGAAGGAAGTAAATAATTTAAAATAATTATTTTATAAATTGCAGGCTTAGCCAATATTAAAAGTAATAGTAGCCAAGCGGAGTGAATTATTCTAAGAGAAATCGACAGGATAATTCTTGTCAGGTTTTGTCGAATATTGCAAAACTCTGTCTGTTGCTATGCGCCGTGAAAGAATACAATGTAAAATTTTAATATATTTTCAAAAATAAAAATAGTAGGTTATTTTAAATGTAATGGGTAGAGGAGAAAAAGATGATAATAATCTAATTAACAGAATTGTGTTAATTAAGAAAATGAAAAAGTTATAGAGCAAAGACGTAGCAGAAAAAATGCTAAAATTCACAAATTTGAAAATTTCGAAAATCTAAATTGGGGATAAAATAAAGAATAAATAATTAATAATAATTAAATAACAATAAATTAATATAATTAAATATTTTTAAAGAAAAAGGCTCAAAAATAAACATATTAAAATAAATGAATAAATCGGGGGAAATAAGTTTCTACAGAAATAAATATATGTTAAATAAGATGTAGTATATATGTTTTTGTAATATACCATGTGAGAAAAGGGCATAAACCAAAAAGGGGGGTTGCCAAATCCAAAATTCGAGATACACATAGGATAGGCCACAGAACCGTGCCCGAGGTGAAGATAGAAGAAAGAAGATCAGTTTTGGACGTTTGGGAACCAGACGAATAAGATAGAACCAAGAAAATTCGAATTTGGACCATTTTGAAGAATTTAAAATTCAAAATTAAGGAAAAACTAGCGAAGGCGATAACTGGAGAACCAGGAACCTTAGAACAACCACTCAAAGGAGGGAGAAAGCAGAAGATGGTCAGGAATCCAATGAGCTGCAGAAATCCAAAATCGGACCATGGGTTACAAAGTTAGAGCATTTTGAAAGTTTTGCATACAAAATTTAATTAAATCGTGTAAGAACCGGCAGTGTTTAAGTAAACAGTACGGAGCGAGCTTGGAGAGATGACGTCATGCAACCACCACCGAGACCAATACAATTACTTATTGCACGGAAAGTTAAATAATTAATTATCTACGAAACTAAAGTGGAGTAATTAAAATGAAGGCGTGGGAATTAAATTAAATAAATAAAAGAAGATTCTACAAGCTAGAAGGACCCTTTAAAGCACCAGAGAAGCGAAGCTGTCAAAAAGAAAAGAGTAAGTCTCTTGACTTTGATTTCCAAAGTACACGGTAGAGGGAAGAAAAATTAAATTCAGTTGCGTATTGGTAGTCACCCGAGGACCACGTAGAGATCTGCAGAAGCAGCAAGTCGGTCGGCGAATATCACCAACTCCGGTACAGTTGAGCGGGCCGTAATAAATCGCGATAATTTAAAGAAGAAGGATCCTAAGGGATTGAAGAAAGAAAGCATTCTACATCAAAGAAGAGGAGAGATCCTGAGAGGAAGGAAGAAGAAGATCAAGGACTTCATTCCAAGGCCTAAACCACCGAGGAGGAAAGCTGCGATAAATCATCATTATTTGTGAGTAACAAATAACCAAGCTATATAAATTTTAAATAATATAAAAGTAATCCAATAATAAAATTTAAAAATAAAGAATATTAAAATTAACAGTAAATTCAGGGGAAAGTGTAAAAGTAAAATCATTCAGGAATATTCCCTATTCTCACAATGGTATAAAAGCGTTTCAATATAAGTGTAAAAAATATCATATGTGTAAATATCTATACTATACTTGTTTGAAATTTTAATGACTTGAGAAAGATAATTAATTTGTTTTCGTTTTTGAAATTAAAAAAGTTTAGTTTTCAAGTTTTCATTTCTTTTTATTTATAAATTAAATACCCTATACCATAAGTTAATCAGTGCTCTAAAATAAAATAGTGAATAAGGTTTATTATTTCTTGTGTGTGACCAAATAACTTCAAACGACACGACCCAGAGAGGGAGTCTGACTAGAGCTAGTATTTTTTATCTAAAGTGTATTTATTACAAACCAATCTTTTAAGATTTAGGAAAGTTAGCGTATTTCCTATTTCTTGTCCACGTATACGCGCAAAGTTATTAAGGGCAAACTCAAATTAAAAATTTTAAAAACGATTGCGCGGGTGCGGCGTGGCAAGTGCGCGCCCAACGCGGGACGAAAAACCTTACGACCCAGAGATTTAAAAATTTTAACGATTGCGCGTGTGCGGCGTGGCAATGTGTTGGTTTATCATTCTAGTCCTAACCCTAAAAATTTTTCTGACTAAATTTACAAATATTAAAATAAAAAAAGATTTTTATCGAAATGAATTATAGCCTATGTTACTCAGGGATAGTGAAGCTTTTTATTATTAGTAAAACTATTTTTTCAATCGGTTCAGTAGTGCCAGAGATTACCCATTACATACAAACAAACAAACAAACAAACAAACTTTACCTCTTTATAATATTAGTATAGATTATTACGCAGAAAGGTTCAAAAGTAAAAAATAAAGTAATTTCTACTCATTTAGGCTACAAATATAAAAAAATAAAACATCAGCTCCTAGCATAGGAAATACAAAATTTGCGTAGCAGTGAACATGTTAAAAATGACATGTCCACTAACTAATTAACCTACCTAGGCTTACCGTATTTCCCAGTGAAGAATTTAAAACATATTTTCAGTAATTTACGCGATTACTAGAAATAAAGTCACTAGCCAACATACACCTCACAATTAATTAGTACATTAGTAAAAATAATGCAGATCTGAAATTTTTTATTAATATTAGATTTTTGCCCGGAAATAAAGATTTGTCAGATCTTTCGTACTCGAATGAAACGTTTTTCTGTGTTTATTTAAAAAAATAAATGTAGGATATTATTCTAGACATTTTGTGTTTTTTTTACACGACCTTATTATATTCCGCCTGAAATCGATAGAAACGTAAAACGCCGTAAAAGTACCGGTTAAAATCCATGACTTCTGGTCCGAAAACGACGGCCTGTACGGAAACCCCACTGCGAGCGGAACGAAGAGACGCGTGAGCAGGGGCTGGAAGCTGTGGTGCGAACAAATTCTACTAATACATTTCCTACACGCCGACAGCTACTTAGCACCCTCGTGAGTAGACTAATTTCCCAAATAACTGGTTGATACCCTAAAACATATAAACTTAATTAAAAAAAATTTCTCAACTCACCTCGGTTCAGCTACGTGGTCGAATTATTTTTGTTATTATTTTGATAACATTAGTTAATTAAAGAAGATGATATATAGTTTTGATTTTATTGTACACTAGGGAAAACTCCTGCGTGCGCACGCCAACCCAGTTGGAACCTTCTATACATAATCATGTTTAGTTTTCTTTATAATAAAACTGTAGGATTAATAATAACCCCAAATCTAAGATGGTAAATAATGTTAAATGTTGAAATCAAATTATTTCGTATATTTTATAGCAGCAGTTATAATAAAGGTTAAAAACCTAACGTAAAAGTTAGAAATACAAAAATAATTGCTTTAAAGTTTTAAAACTGCTTTTAATGGAAATATTGGAGCAAACAGCTGTTGTATCTGTTATTTTATTCAATTGGTTGCTAAGGTAATATATGTAAATACATGTGTTGATTCATCAGTCCATGCCTAACCTATGATTTTTTCCGACTAAATTTACAAATATTGAAATAAAAATGTTTTTATCAAAATGAATTATAGCCTATGTTTCTCAGGGATAGTGTAGCTTTTTATTAGTAAAACTATTTTTTCAATCTGTTCAGTAGTTCCAGAGATTACCCCCTACATTCAAACAAACTAATTTTACCTCTTTATAATATTAGTATAGATTGCCTGTTGGCCCATCAGACTACCGATATCTTCTTTTTTTAATATAGTTTAAGTTGTTGACTTATACAAAATTATTGTTTTTTACCCATTTTATTATAATGAAGCGATATTTTATTATTTTTACAGAGTCCGATGGCAGTTCAATCCACTTAGCGTTGAGATTTGGACAACACAATATTTTCGTTTTAAAAAACAACATACCTCGAGATATTTTCATAAACCTAATTATTTACTTTGTTAAATGTATTTAAAAATTCGTAAAAACAATTTTTTTCAGGACATTTTAAAAACAAAATATTAAAGCCAAGACATTTTATGATATCTTCACACCATAACGTTTCAGAAGTGTTCCAGTTTCACCAAAAACAATAAACGTTTGTAGCAACAAAGCCGCAGGCGGTAATTCAACCAGATTCTGCTCGCAATATCCTTTGAGGAAACAGAATTTCCGTTTAACACGGTCCTACAGTAAAACGCTCTTAAAGTGAAACGATTTTAATATGAAACCCCGCTAAAGTGAAACGCTCTGTTCCATCCGTTACTCATTTTTCTGAACTCATTTTCCGAAACGCTCGCTTGCTGGCTGGTGAATTGGATTTTACCGTAACGCATTTTCTGAAACGCTCTATTGTAAAACGCTCTATTGTGAAACGCTCTATTCTGTCACACATTTTCTGAAACGCTCTATTCTGT
>JAGFPH010001332.1:0-20690 GCA_018207615.1 Philaenus spumarius | reverse complement strand
TATTTCAGCTTTACCTTAATAATTATAAGATATTACTTGTAAAACTTGATTAGGTTATTTCCACTTTTGCTTCATGTACAACTTCCTAACTCATTTTATTCAATTTATTAGAGAAACCTATATATTTGTTTTTTACAACAGCCTAAACTTTAAATATAATTCTTACAGCCTAAATTCTAAATGTAAATCTGACAGCCTACAAAACTATAAAGCCGATATCATTTTGGTCATTGTCAAGCCTAAACATTCTTCCACAAACAAGCCTAAAGTGCTATGCATTAATTAACTGTAACTGTGTAGTATTTCTGCAGTGTAACAGATTTTGAAAACTTTTAATAAGCTATAAGCAGAATATATGGCTGATATGTAACTAAACGTTAACATTTCTTTTATGTTACCATGTGGGTTACCTAACATGTACAGACAGTGTTATGCAACATTACGCATGTTATATTAACAAAAGAACTATAATTTTATGCTTATTTAAATAACTGCAAGTTTTCTAAAAAGGAAATTGTTATCTGTGTTATACAGTTAAACTGGTGCAAGTGCAGGGGATGTTTAATGCAATGAGATAACCTGCTACTACCACTATTAGAAAAGGCCTACCTTGCAACTAAAGAAATGGAATACCTAATCAAAATATTTTCTACTAAGTTTTAATCAGAGACAGAAGTTAACTTAAACACGAGAACTATCTGCTTTTGTTCTTTTCTTATGCTAAGTGTTAAATAGGCTGTATTTTTGAAAATAATTTTTGCACATGTGTACTATTTAAGATATGTTAGTATTAAATAACTTGGGAGGAGCAAGCTAGCACATTTCGGACCTTAGCCCTTAAGGGCTGCATATTAGAAATTTTACACCTTTTTTTTTATATATAGAGAGACGTCTCATAATTAATTTTGTCTAATTATTCAATTATTTATAATTACCTTTTAGAGTTGGCCAACGACAAATATATATTTTTTTTTTCTTAAAACAAATCCATGGTACTTTATGTTAAAACTTTGTAACTTGTAAATCTTTTGTATAATTTCTGTAATTATTATTAAAAGGGAGGGTTTTTGAATTTTATTTTTGGGAAGGGTTTTTAAATTAAATTTAATAAAATATATATGTTTTCTTTTTTTTAAATCTCAATCTTTTTTGTATTAAGGGCATGTTAATTATCTTTTTGTATTAAGGGCGTATAAACTTTTATTTAACTTGGTTAATAAACCTAAAATATACATATTTCTATGGTTTATTGAGGTAACCTTTAGGTATCCTGTGCATTGTAAAAGATAAGCTGAAATATTCCTGCTTTTGGTGATATTTAGATTCTAAGGTAAGTCTTGAACAGTACCAATCTATGTGGCCCAGTATCGTTTCCGTTCCCTTAATTATTCTTTTTGTAAGATTGGTACAAACATTACAACTAATCAGTTGATGATGTTATTCCGTCTATAGGTAATTTTGAAGTGTACACTTCGCCTAAAAAATGGGGGCGGTGAATCGGAATTTACCGTCACGCATTTTGTGAAACGCTCTATTCCGTCACGCCCTACTATATATTTTTTCACATGTTTATTATAGAGAGTATATCTATTGCAACGGCCAGAGTTGTAACGACGCTGAGGGCGTTCTTTTGTTTTCCTTTAGCCCCACGTTGCGACGCCAACTCTGCAACGACAGACCTTTTAACGACGTTCGGGAGCCAACTCTGCAACGTCGAGTCTTCCCCGACGGTAACTCTGCAACGGCAGACTTGTGCTAGCGTTTTTGTCTGTCTGTAGGATTTCCCTACTATGTCACAGAATAAAGAGATTATATCACCTACTGGAAGTATAAGGCAAATTAATTTTAATAGCCTAGGTGATATAACTCTGGTTAAGATAACTATGTCTATAGTCACCTCAAATAAAAATATTTTATTAAATTCCTTCCAGTTATTCAAGTTACTATTAAATTTAAATCTGCTCAGCTCAGTAATTAATTTTATATTTATTTGACCATCTCTGATTAGTGAGAACAGTTGAACTTTACCTAGAATAATTAAATTATTTGTGCTTTGTGAAATTTCGTTGGAACTGCCAACTTTGCAATTTAGCCCTTCGATATTGATCATACACTGAAAACAACTTATCATACAGGATACTTAGATAATAGGAATTTCTTGAACAAGGTAAATTATTTATATTAATTGAAATCAAAAGAAAATTTATTCAATAAAAACTCAAAATTCTCTGTGGCTCTTTCCACTACAAAAACATAAATTTACTATTTACATAAATTTTATCTCTTTTAGGTAGAACCATTTATTATTTATTTATACTTAATTATTCCTTCCTTTTTATATTTATTATTTAATTATTTATTTATGAAAATGATTTTAACTATTTAATTTACAAGACTTATAAGTTTATAATTTGAAAAACCTAACTTTATTATCTCAACCCAGTATCAATAATTATTTAAATTTAACTCAGGCAATATTTTAATAGGGGATATCGTAACTTTTCTGACAGACCTTTTATTACTGCGACCCTGGACTCTGAACACCTTTCCCAGGAACGTTGATGGTAATACAGCTTCCCTGAAGTCCAGTTATCGTTGGTGCGGTTGAACGTCTCCTGTGGTCTCAGCTTTTGCCTGGTTAGAAATTCCCTGAAGTCTTCTAGCGCCTTTCCTGATTTGGTTTTCGCTTCTTATTCCAGTAGTCCTTCAAAGTCCATGTGATGTTCCAGTTATTGCCATTACATCAGTCCGGTGATTATCGTAGACTACGTCATTTATAATTGTTTAGACGCACCTGCTATATAATTCATTATAGCTTAATTCACTTAAACTGTTCAATTATTTTTTCACTGTCTGTAATGATAACTGATTCTACACTGTCTTTGTTCATTTATTTAATTTGAATTTACGTTTGATAAAGTTTTAAGAAACCTGTTCATTGAAATATTATATTGCATAATATTATAATTAATTAAAATGTTCACTGTTTGATTTGCACATTTAGTACGACTGTCTTTATAAAACACTGCTTCTAAATACCAGTACGTTACTTTAACCTTGCAGATTCTTCTAACACATATCTTACTAGTAACAAGTCCTTCCAGCGTTTCCAAGAATAAACTTAATGAAGAATAGACTAATGATGAATAGCTCTAATGATGAATAGATCTAATGATGAATAGGTGCTAATGATTTAATGAACGAAAGGTACTGTTGAATAGATGCGCGTCTCCCGCTGTACTTCGCTTATATCGACTGTTTTGCCGCCTTCCGAGTACCAACTATCTCCCAGCTTCTTCTATCTCTTTTTCGACATCTCGCCATGCGATTTGTATTACTTTCTTTAGTTTTTGGGTTGGTATTACCCCACTAACTTCTTCGTTAGACATTGCCACCAGCTATCAGCCTTCCCCACCACAGACATTCTATCCTATTGTCTTACGTATTTTCCTTGTAGTTTTCCTGGAACTGCTTTTATGGAATTGCGGTTTTCGTAATCGTATTCCTGGTACATTTTCCTTTCTTCTCAAACTTGAGTGATGGTCGTACGACGTTTGGTTCTCTTATGGCGCTGCATCGCGTTTTCCGCGGTTTTTCCTCACGAAAACTTTTCTGGTTTTGAAGGAAAATCTTTTTTCTTTTTTCTTCTCTGTTGGTTGTTGTTTTATAGTTTACTAGCCAACATTTCAATTCTGTCCGAAGATTTTTCTTCTGCTTTTGGGACTTGTAAAATTGCCAAATTTAACATTTACTTTTGGATTTGAATTTTTACTTTAAAATTGATACTTTAGATTGAGATTTACAATTTTATATCCCTATTGCTTTCTTAACACTATGTTATTAATTTTACCACCTTTTTCATTTTATTTTTAGCAAAACATAGGTGTGAACCTTTTCACCTATTATTTTAATTAATTAACAATTTACAAAATTTTTATCTTATTAAACTTTTATTCCTTTAAAACTTGTTTACTTTTTCATTCTCACTTTTTCATTTTTTCAGGTGCTTTTTCACCTTCAAACTTTAACAATTATATCTAACTTTTAAAATACCAAAAATTTCTTAATTTGTTATTTAACATTTTTTATTCAACTTTTCTTACTCTTTTCAAAAATATCTTTTTGATTTAATTTTGATAAAATTTGAGAATTTTCTATAACTTTAACTCTTTATAACTTTACCATTTTTTAATTTACAAAATTGTGACTTCCATGAACAATGTCTCCACCTCCCGTGTTTCACATTTACCCATAAAATTCATCAATTTTCTAATTTTATTTAACACCTTATTCCCGTATAAAATAACTAATTTTTCTAAGTCTTTTACGCAACTTGAAACAAGTTCCAGGACAAAAGTCCATCTCTGTTGACTCAGTACAGTTGGCCGGGACTTGTCGTATTCTAATCTAGTTAAGTATAGGGTGCACCTCAACTTCTGCTATGAAATCTTGATTGTTGCAGTTTTTCTACAAAACTCAATTTTTCACGCATTGCATAAGGTTTATCCGTTGCACTATCTATATATATAAAAGCGAAATACCACTCACTCACTCATCACGATTTCTCAAAACCTACCGAACGGATTGAAATGAAATTTGGTATGTAGCTTCCTCTAGGGCCATAGGCGCTAGCTAAGAAAGGGTTTAAAAAATTCGAAATTTTAGGGTGGGTTTGTGGGGATCAAAATAATTAAATCACGATTTCTTCAAAACTACCGAACGGATTGGAATGAAATTTGGTATGTAGCTTTCTCTAGGGCGATAAGTGTTCACTAAAAAATGGTTTTAAAAAATTGGAAATTTTAGGGGGTTTGGGGGGTAAAAATGACTAAATCACGATTTATCCAAAATTACCGAACAGATTGGAATGAAATTTGGTATGTAGCTTCCTCTAGGGCCATAGGTGCTTACTAAGAAAGGATTTGAAAAAATTTCGAAATTTTAGGGGGGTTTGGGGGAATTAAAGTTATTAAATCACGATTTCTTCAAAACTACCTAACTGATTGGAATTAAATTTGGTATGTAGCTTTCTCCAGGGCCATAAGTGATCAATAAAAAAGGGTTTTAAAAAATTGGAAATTTTAGGGGGGTTTGGGGGGTAAAAATGACTAAATCACGATTTATCCAAAATTACCGAACAGATTGGAATGAATTTGGTATGTAGCTTCCTCTAGGTCCATAGGCGCTCGCTAAGAAAGGGCTTGAAAAAATTCAAAATTTTAGGGAGGGGGGTTTGGGGGATCAAAGTAATTAAATTTCGATTTCTTCAAAACTACCGAACGGATTGGAATTAAATTTGGTATGTAGCTTCCTCTAGGGCCATAGGTGCTCACTAAGAAAGGGTATAATAAATTCCGAAATTTTAGGAGGGGTTTGGGGTGATCAAAGTTACTAAAATGATAATTTAAAATCTTTTATTATTATGGCAATAGTGCTTTTATTATTTAAGATCTATATACATAAAAGCCAAATACTACTCACTGACTGAACACTTAAAAGAATACAATTACGTTAAAAAGACTGAAAATACCAACCACCACGGGCAACGCCGAACGGGTCAGGTTAGTATAATATATGTTATGGATATTATTGTGTGTTATTAAGCTGGACATCTGAATCAATTGTTTATCTGTCATTTTATTCGATCGGTTGCTATGGTAACGAATGTAAATAGATTCAAGAAACACGTGTTTGTTCATCAGTCTAGGCCTAACCTAAAATTATTAAAGATTATACATTCGAATCAACTGTTTATTTGTAATTTTATTTTATAGGTTGATGTGGTAATGCATGCAATCTATGGTGATGTACTCTGCTGGTTCGGAAAGCTGACGGAATAGAGCGTTTCATAAAATGCATGAGAAAATGCGTGACCGTAAAGTCCAATTCATTGCCAGCAAACATAGCGCCGAGGCGCGCCTACAGAAGTTTACTTTTCAAAAGTTTACATTTCTCCCGTGTTTTAAGCACACAATTTACATTTTTATTTTATTTTACTATTGACAACTTTATATCTTCCTCCACAGAAATTACTAATAACTTCTCACATGCAATCGTAAATCTTTGGGCGTACAAGTTTTAAAATAAAATTTAAAATATTTACGTGCTATTCATAACCTTACATAATAATATTTTATTCTTGACTAGCTGACCCGTACGGCGTTGCCCGTGGTTGTTGGTATTTTCAGTCTTTTTGACGTAATTGTAATTCTTTTAAAGTTATCCTACGGTGGTCATGAAAAAAAGTCTACGCTATTTAGGAAAACACTGAGAATTGTATTCCTGTAAACTACTATCTAACATGAAAAAGCTTTAAATATATCGTTTTAATTTATAGTTTTTACTAAGTTTGACTTTCACTTAATTTCATTGACAATGTTGCGAGCACCTACGGCCTTAGAGGAAGCTGCGTACCAAATTTCATTCCAATTCGTTCTTATAGGGATTTTTAGTAACTTTGACCCACCTTCCCAAACCACCCTAAAATTTCGAATTTCTTTTAACCCTTTCTTAGCGAGGGTTTAAATTGGCTGGGGGTCGTAGAAAAGATATTTGAATCACTTTGTAACATCCGCGTTAATTTAGGATGTAACAAACTGGTTCAAATAGAGTTTGTAATTTTAAATGTATAGGCCTAATTAGTATAAGATATATATTGTTTAGTATTTAAATATACAATATACAGTATATATCAAAATAAAGATACGAATGTGATATTTTAATGGCATAGTTTAATTCAGATGGTTTGTTTAGTTTTCAATAAAATATGTTTAAACTCGTGTATGTTTATGGTTATGCATGGTTAACTAAATTACAAGTGAAAAAACATGGACCAAGACCGGGATTTGAACCCAGGACCTTTGCCTTTTTTCACTTGTAATTTAGTTAATTTAACCCTTGCTGAGGAAGCGTGTAAGCAGGTAATTTATTACAAATTAAAAATAATTATGCATGGTGTCAAGTAATTTGTTTGTTATTATTATTAATAGCGAAAACATGTTTTGAAAAGTATTAAAAACTTCATAGTTATGATATATTTTATATAAACAATATTTCACGCAGCATATCTCTAAGTAGGCCTATATAGATATTTAATAACCAATGTTTGAGTTGAATTATAATTCTGTAAGCATTTTTATTTGTGTTTGTTTATAGTTTTTCAATCTAACCTTAAAAAGCTGTTGGTTTTGAAGAGTATTAAAGTGATTATAAATTTGCTAAGTAATGTTGCTGTGGTAATACATGGAAACAAACATAAGTTTTTTATACGAACAGCTGTTTTGTGAGCTATGGTTTTGAGTTCATACAATAAATGCTGTTCAGTTTCTTCCAAATTTGAAACTTTTTCTGGAAACTTTTCAAACTTTTCTTTACGTATAAACCTTCTATGAACTACTAAAAACATTTTAAGACCAAACATAGCCAAATCGGTCCAGCCGTTCTCGAGTTTTAGCGAGACTTACGAACAGTAATTCATTTATATATATATATAGATTTCGTTTGACGAATTTTTCATGTTTTAAATCCTACAAGGGAAGGTCTATAAAGTGGCTCGCTAAATTCTAAAGAAAAGAGGCAAGGTTGTTTTTCCCAATTGAAATTCTTTTACCTTCATTTCGAACAGTTTGGCTTTGACTAGTGTCTCGTGTGAAATTCAGTTTTTCAATTCCATTTAGTTATAGTTTGTTCTGACGATTTTAATACAACTTTAAAAATTCTTCATTCGATTACGAGGGTTACTATACAGGGTGTTTTCAAATTGCGTTTTGAATCTTAAGGATATCGTTTATTAGTAAATTTAATTAAAATTCTTATAAATTGCAATGAAACTTTCGTATTCCCCTTTTTTTTCGAAAATTCGAAAAATATAAAATTTTTTCCACATCAGCCCCTTTTTTGACTTTAACGTTTTCACTATATCCCACAGCTACAACGGGTTCGTGTATTTGCTAAAATATGATATGTACCATCTGCTGGATGTATTTGGCATTCCTTATTCTCTGGCCTTGGGCCACGGTGGCCGTGGTCGTTAAGGCGTCAATGCTTTATCAATCGTCATGGCAACCATCAATGGAAAAGTTCCGGGTTCAATTCCCATTGACCCCGAATAATTTTCTAAATGGTTTCTTAACAGACATCGTTGGCTGTGGTTCGGTTTCCACGTAAAACTCTAGGTCCCGTCTTTATTAGCTTTAAGTGCAAAACAGCAGGACGTTAAAAAAAATATATTCTCTGGCCTTGGTAGTACAACTTCATTCAAAATATTCAGCAGTCCGGACACCCTGGAATCCCTCCAATTAAACCTTCCTTAAATAAAAGAGTGCCACGCTTATATTAGTGTTCACAATGTTTATTTTTAATAATTGCTCTCCAAGATATGGATTTCTTGGAACTGACCTTTTAAACTCCTTATTATTTGTGCTGTCGTAAATGTAATACCCTAACAAGATAATTCAAGTAGTAACAAATGATTTAACGTTGGATAATTTAGAAAAAAGTTGTTCTTTTTTAAGAAAAACACAATATATTTTTATTTAGAAGTAATAGAAAAAATTTTACGTGGAGTTGGTTATCTCCCAATGGATATACCATAACATTAATCTTCTTATATCTAAAAATATTTATGTACAGAATAAACCTTTTAATTTATTCTTTACTATTTGAGACCCCTGCGTGCTCCCGTTGGCCCCTTTTGTACACATATGTTATGTTTTCTTTACAATAAAGGTTAGGATTAATAATAACCCCAAAGCTAAGATGGTAAATAATGTTAAATGTCCAAATCATATGATTTCCTATATTTTATACCACCATGTATGATAAAGGTTAAAAAAATCAGCAATGCTCTGGACTACATTCGGACAAAACTCTACTTAAAAGTTAGAAATATAAATAATTGTTTCAAATTCTGAAATCAGCTCTTAATGGAAATATTTGCGCAAACAGCTGATTGCAGTTCCAATACTAAACCTATTTAATAAATATTTATCATGGCGCTCCCTTTTCCATACGATAGTAGTGTAGTTTGTGTTGTTTTTACGTTCAACAGATGGCGCTCTTTACAAAAAACCTAACCTAAAAGTAGGAAATACAAAGTTTGAAATCAGGCGTTAACTGAAATATCATTGCAAACAGCTGATTACTATAGTCAATAAACATATTTAATGGCGCTCACATTTTCGTTAAATATTTAGTATCCTTTTTGTTTTTTTTTATGTTCAATTTGCTGCTATTTAAAAAAAAGTGTATAAAAACCTGCTTTAATTCTAACGTAATGTTGTGTAAACATGTCAAAGTAATCGGTGAAGAATTTTCGAAGATTTGAGATTTTGAACAAACGAACATTTACATTTGTATTTAATATAGGCCTAGATGATGCAAATAATTCTTATCAAACGTTTTTCTAAGGTACTAAACATTTTATTATACTTCCACTTATAAAAGTCAATACTATTTATTTTTTTTACTACTTTGTTTGTTTTATTATATTAGGTTTGATTACAAAGATATAAAAGAAAAACGAAACGCTCTCTACAGAGTTCTCTTGAAGTAAAACTAAACTTTTTACGGTAATTTAATTCAGTCTCTTTATTATATGGAAAACATATTTTGTTCAACCTGCGAACCTAAGTTGTCCTGCGCAGTCTGCTCCGGAGTGAACCGCATCCCGGAGGTGATGTCCCGGATCGGACGGTGATGCTAGGACTGTTGATCCTTGCCGTTGGCCTGGAGTCAATGTCGTTCCAGATGTTGCCTTCTGAAGCTGGCTGGGAGGCCTGGTAAGGTTGTTGGGAAATGTGTTGCTATTTTGTTGTCTCTGTATGACCCTGCGGTTCTTCTTGTTGAAGTACTATCTCGTGTAAATTATCTGTATAGCTTTATCTGGTCCTTGAGACCTTTCCAGATGATGGATGTTTTAACTCATCTCCCTCTGAACTACGATAGCTGTAATTTTAGAATCCAGCTTGACCAGATGAGAACGTTCTCAATAATCCTTCTCGCTTGTAATGCACGACAGACACTGCTTCTAGCTTGTCGATGTAATTCATTCAATACGCTTCACTTGTTAATATAATCACTAGCCTTTACCGTGGCGTATTAAATGTATAAGAGCCGTGATATTTAATAACTAGGGGAGACCCCTGCGTGCTCCACACACCAACCCCCGATGGAAACTTCTAAAAACATATGTTATATTTTATTTATAATAAAAGTGTAGGATTAATAATAACCTCAAAACTAAATGGTAAATCATGATAAATGTTCAAATCAAATTATTTCGTATATTCCATAACAACAGTTATAATAAAGTTTAAAAGAACCAGTATGGCTAAGGTGTACACTTAATCAAAAACCTAACCAAAAAAATACACATTAACAATTAATTACTGTATATTATCAATAAATATTCCTACTACATGTGTTATTTATTTTTAATTAGGATGTAACATAGTTTTTTCTTACTTTTAAAATCCTTAACGCAAGTTTTTATTGGTTTGTGTGTGTTGAAAAATGTGTTGGTTCAGTGTATAGGCCTAACTTAAAATATTATTTTGTACTAAAAGCTGAACATCCTAATCAACTGTATTATCTGTTATTTAAAAATCACTATTTACTTCCACGAAAGCAGCTAGATTAGTTTGTTTCTTATTATAAACAGCTGTTTTGTATAGAAATGTTTTAAAATTATTATTATAAACATTATTATTATTATTACTATTATAAACATCATTATTTACATCCACGAAAGCAGCTGGATTAGTTTGTTTCTTATTATAAACAGCTGTTTTGTATAGACATGGTTTTTAAATTATTATTATAAACATCATTATTATTATTACTATGAACATCATTATTTACATCCACGAAAGCAGCTGGATTACTTTGTTTCTTATTATAAACAGCTGTTTTGTATAAAAAAATGGTTTTTAAATTATTATTATAAACATTGTTATTATTATTACTATGAACATCATTATTTACATCCACGAAAGCAGCTTTGTTTCTTATTATAAACAGCTGTTTTGTATAGAAATCGTTTTTTAATTAATATTATAAACATTATTATTATTATTACTATAAACATAATTATTTACATCCACGAAAGCAGCTGCATTAATTTGTTTCTTATTATAAACAGCAGTTTTGTATAGAAATGGTTTTTAAATTATTATTATAAACATTATTATTATTATTACTATGAACATCATTATTTACATCCACGAAAGCAGCTGGATTACTTTGTTTCTTATTATAAACAGCTGTTTTGTATAAAAATGGTTTTTAAATTCGTTCCATGTTAATCTTGAGGGGAAAACCCGACCTTTGAGATTAGCTCACGCCATTAAGGATGAGATTTTTTGACATCTAAAAAACCTTATTGCAAAACTTCGAAATGAGACGAATTTTTTTGACAACTCAAACATTAAATTTGGTCCAGAAATAAGCGAGGAGTTGTGTTCACAAAAAACTGCTTGACGTATTATATATAAGGATTATACCGTAATAAAAACATTGCGATCGCTTCAAATTAATTATGTTTAGCATAAACCTTTAACTAATTGGTAATATAATGTTTAATGCTGCTTTCCTTACTTTTTAACTGCTAATAACTGCCCTCAAATTGGTAATAAAACCTGCTAATCACTCGTCGTTAATAATAGGAACATTGTTTATTCTACCTTGCCCCAGGCCCGTAGTGTATACATAAAATGATTGGTTTTACTTTCTCCACCCTATACGTAGTATATGGAGAAAGTATTGTTTTCGTAAAAATGTTCGAATTTGAATTTTCAGTTGAATTATCTGTTTTGGTGCTCCCAGAACCCCAAAAAATGGTTTAGTGCAATTATCTGTGTTGGTGCTCCCTGAATCCAAAAAAGTGTTTTTAGAGTGGTGTCTGTCTGTCAGTCTGTCAGTATGTATACACGACCAGAGAGGACACTATTGGTCCGAATTTCATAAAATTTGGTATGTAGGTACTAAAAACTAATATATCCATGCTTTTTTTTCATTTTTTGGAATTTTTAATTTTTAAGGGTAACAATTTACCCCTAAAAACCCATAAAAAACGACAAAAATGCTAATTTTTCAAAAACGGCTCTAACGATTTTGATCAAATTTTCAGTATTTATAGTGCTTCAGATGCCAAACAAAATGACACCACCCGCTTTTATCAAAACTTCGGCGTTTTATAATTATGGGGAAATGTTTAAAAATAAACAAGTTTATGTTGTCAATCTAGCATCGCGGCGGCGGCCGCACGGGGTAGCACCATGGTAGCGATCATGGCCAGTAATTCAAAGGTCGCGCGATCGAATCCCGCCTCGGACAATAATTTTTTTATACGATTGACGTAGGTAGAATATTATTTTTTTGTTTTGTTCTAAAAAGTAAAAAATAAAATGATTGAAAACAATATTATTTTGACTACAGTAAGTTGGGAGAAAGTTTGTGTCAGTTAACTGATACCGTTTATTTTTCAACCAATCTGATAAACCACTTCGTTCGAAATTCCCCTTTAGAAAATGCATTTCCTTCGTTCTTCCAATGGTCTAAACGTTTCCTAACACTTAATTATTAATTGTTTTAATTTTATAATTCATAATTTTTCTTCTGTTTACTCATTAACTATTCATTTTACTTTCTCAACAGATGTAGTGATCGCAAATAAAATCGATGTTGAGATTTTTGTGGAAATATCCGTTTTGGGCAACCCTGTGCCCAAAAAAGTGGGTTTTACAAAACGTCTGTCTGTATGTATACAATGCCAGAGAGAAAACTATTCGATCGATTTCGAACAAATTTGAACCAAACATGTCAATTAATCCTGTATAGATGCAAGAATTTTTTTTTGGAAAACAACACCATTGTTGGCCAAAAAAACAAAACAAAATCAGTTATTATTTTTTTATAAAAAATGGATCTAACGGTTATGATAAAATTTTGCTTATTTGTAGCCCTTAATATGTATCCTACCACATGCAAAAAACCGCATCTTTCTAAAAATTCTCGTTTAGCTAATTAATAATAATAATAATAACATATTTTTGAGAAGTTTTTTTGCCAAAAAGGGGGTTGTGTTTCAAAAATTTTTAAAACCATTTTTCGTGCATCTATGCTGGCATAATTGACATGTTTGGTGCATTTTTTTTCAAAATCGATGGAATAGTTTTCTCTCTAGCTAATAATAATAATATTTATTAATAACAAATTTAAAAAAAATGTAAATTGCAAGACGGATGCGTATTGTGACCGTGCTTAAAATGAGGCCTTGCAAAAAATGTTATGATAAAAAGTAAACGAAATAAATGGTTTGAAATTTAACATTGCTCTTATGGGATAAAAATACAAGATGGCCGCCACTACAGCAGACCCTTAATGTATCCCCTCTCCTACTTTAATACAATTAATTATGAAGTCACAGTGAATCTGTTTAATAATTTAAATATGTTTGTGAGAAAGTATGTGCCTGTTTCTCGTACCGTTTATTAAATTATATTGTTTAATTATTTAATGCCTGTATGTAGTTCTCCCATCCACTGTTCAGTTCGGACTTTGAGGCCTTTTGCCTTTCCCAGCTTTTCGAAAATATTTTCTATCGTTTGCCGAAATCTGTATCCAATTTCCCTTACTACCTATCGGAAATCCATTTACATTTCCTTGTGGGTCCGTTTTCTTCTTTGTTCCGTGACGCGGAAATACGCTTTTCGCCACGCAACAATCCCGCAATCCCCCGTGTGAATTTTCCCACCTTGTTCCCGATTTGGTCAGTTCCTCCCACATTACCCCTAAACTTTCAGATTTTGTTTGTCTTTACTTACGATGGCACGAGCCGCTATTCAAAATTGTTCTGAATTTGGTTGAGGGTATTTGGTTAATGCGTATTCACTAAAAAAATCATTTATTTATTTTTGCGTTTGTTTTTTACATTTGAATAAAGTTTTACATTTTTTTCAAACTCTTAAAATATTAGGTTTTATAATTTCTACCAAGTATAATGTTCTTTCAGAACAAGCTCAAGTCCATGTAACGTCATGAAAGATAACACACTGGATTTTCTAGGCACGCCGAAACCGGAATAAGCACATTCCCAGCTGCTAGCAGATAAGTATTACTTTTAAATATAATCGATCTGGACTCGTGAGGTATATTATTTCTAAAGGTATATATAAAAATACAGAACACAATTCTCACAAAAATACGACTATTGGCCAAACGCGTTTCAACGACAAATTCGGCATCTTCAGTAACAAATGAGCTGCAACGAAATTATAACTAAATTATTAACAGTTACAAAATTTAGCTCATGAGTTACTGAAGATGACGACTTTGTCGTTGAAACGCGTTTGACCAATAAACGTATTTTTGTGGGAATTGTGTTCTGTACTTTTATATTTATTTTTAGAAAGAAAAAAAATTATTTGCATATTTTCCGCCATTGAAACAAAACCCAAGACCGTTTCAAAATGTAAATTAGAAATTATTGAGTGAAACATAAAATTAAATATTTAGATACGTAAATAATTAAAACTTAACAATGTATTTACAGTTCCATATCATATTCCAATATTAGAAATAATGAAAACAAACGATGTTAAATCCTCGTGGTAGTGATCTCAACCCATGTACCAACACTTCCCACGCTGTCCAACGGTCATTTTTTGTATGTCCTTTATCGCCGCGAGGTTTCATTTGTTTCTTCTCCTTTTGTTATTCAAGTAAAGTTAAGTCAAATACTTTTATAAAATAATAATTCACAAGTATACAGTTCAATTCTTTGATTTATTCTCTACATTTTCTTATAATAATATGTAATTTTTTGGCAAAGGATATATTCCTAAATTACTATTCAAAATAGGCCTAGTTTTATTAGAAGTCTTGTAGTAGGAACATACAAACTGGTGTTTTCAAAATAAGAAATTTTAAATTGATAAATATTGTTATACAATTCGTTTTAGAACTAAATTACGAAACTTTATTTACATTAATGAAATTTTTTTAAAAATGTTTACTACTTTTTATGTAGGCCTAAAGTTGAACTTTTCCTTTCGTTACTGAACATGCTTGTTTCTTGAGCTAATAACTTTGTTAATTTTACTTCAATAATTTTTACTGGCATATATGAATTCTTTAAACCTTTATCTACAAAAAAGCTCTGGAACACTTTTGAATTGGTTTAGAATAAACGTATAAAAACATGGTTAAAATACGAAAACTTGGACGATTTTGAACAAATTTGAAGTTTGCGGCCATTTTGTGAGCTTACCGTTCCGTGAGAGATACGGAAGACAATCATGAATACAATTTTGTTGAAAATCAAATTTGCTACCCTCAAAATGTTATTAGTTTTTAAATTCGACTTACGGTTAAGCCACAAACTGACTTTGGAAAAAACTTACACTGAGAGAAACGGCGCGACAGCCTTTTTTATTCTATTTAATCGGTTAAAAATGAAAAATGGTAAAAACTGTGTATATACATAGCTCGGCCTAGTAATAAGGAACATTCATGCAAAAATCGGTCAACGCGTTTGGTCGTAATCGCGAGACAGTCAGACACACAGACGAAAAGCCGAACTGTCGAGCTAAAACGGAGACTTCGCATCGCTATATAGGTCAATAAAAATTAATGTTTGTTTGTTTCTTTCTTTGTCCTCTATAGACTCAAAAACTATTAAACCGTTCGAACTAAAAATTTCACAGTGTATTCATATGCCAGGAGTGTTTAGACATTACAATTCCTACAGTCTTGTAGCTACCCCCATACAATAAATATAGGCCTAAACTAACTTCCTACAAGCTGTAAATATAAAATTATGTAATATAAGTGATATAAAAAAAAAACATTTGCAATTCAATTATTGAAGTCAAAGTAATGCAATGGGATAGTTACCATTAACATTTAATAATAATTACAACAGTTGTGGCTAAGAGTACGCAATACTTTCACGACAGCGCACGTGATGCAGGTTGAAGGGGTTTCAGTAAAAACAGTATGTTGCATACTACATTGCTAAGACACGATACCTAGATTTAGTTGCAACTGTATGTGTGCAAAGATTTATTCTGAATACTCCAGTATGAAGTGCCTCTGTCCATTCGAAGGTTGGCGGGCGAAGCTCCCTAGTTTTTAATAACAATTGTTTCCGAGCGAATGCGTACTGCAGCTGTACAGAATACACTGCGAACATGCTTAACAATAAAATATGTGTCTTTATTATATATAATATTAGGGCAATAAATTTGTCTCTCGTTATAAATTACTAGCTGACCCGTACGGCGTTGCCTTGGTGGTTGGTATTCTCAGTCTTTTTAACGTAATTGTATTCTTTTTAAGTGTTCAGTCAGTGAGTGGTATTTAGCTTTTATATATATAGATTTTAAATAATAAAAGGACTATTGTCATAATAATAAAAGATCTGAAATTATGATTTTAGTAAATTTGATCCCCTCAAACCCCTCCTAAAATTTCGAAATTTTTCATACCCTTTCTTAGTGAGCACCTATGGCCCTAGAGGAAGCTACATACCAACATTCCAATCTGTTCGGTAGTTTTGAAGAAATCGTGATTTAATGACTTTTTTCCCCCCAAACCCCTCTAAAATTTCCATTTTTTTAAAACCCTTTTTTAGTGAAGATCTATGCCCCTAGAGGAAGGTACATACCAAATTTAATTCCAATCCGTTCGGTAGTTTTGAAGAAATCGTTTTTTAATAACTTTAATCCCCCCAAACCCCCCCCTAAATTTTGTAATATTTTTAAACAATGTTTTAGTGAACACCTATGGCCCTAGATGAACCTACATACCAAATTTAATTCCAATTCGTTTGGTAGTTTTGAAGAAATCGTGATTTAATAACTTTGATCCCCCCAAACCCCACCCCCCTAAAATTTCGAATTTTTTGAAACCCTTTCTAAGCGAGTGCCTATGGCCCTAGTGGAAGTAACATACCAAATTTCATTACAATCTGTTTGGTAGTTTTGAAGAAATCGCGATTTAATAACTTTGATCCCCCCAAACCCCCCTAAAATTTCCAATTTTTTAAAACACTTTTTTAGTGAACACTTATGGCCCTAGAGGAAGCTACATACCATATTTCATTTCAATCTGTTCGGTAGTTTTGAAGAAATCATGATTTAATAAATTTGATCCCCCCCAAAACCCCCCTAAAACTTCGAATTTTTTCAAACCCTTTCTTATTGAGCATATATGGCCCTAGAGGAAACTACATACCAAATTTCATTTCAATCCGTTCGGTAGTTTTTGAGAAATCGTGATGAGTGAGTCAGTGGGTTTTGGCTTTTATATATATAGATAAACATCGCCTACTAAAGGCGTTTAATTAGAACGAAACAGGAGATGCTGCTTTGGAATTACAGCAGGGCTTTCAGTAAGAACTATTTTTGTTGCTTTGAGTTTATTTGTATAGACTGCGACAGCACTTATCTGAGTGATTGCCATAACAAGATGTTGAACTTCTGCAAATTAGTCTCTGTTTACAGAACACGTCAATTTATTTTTTGTTCTGACAACAGCTGTGTGTTGTCTTGTCGTAGCAACGGAATTGTATTTAAAATAAATATGCAGTGTTACATTACCACGCCTTTTACAAACAGATTAATTGAATTGAGAATATCACCAGGCTGTTTGTAACAATACTACAATGGTCAGAAGAAGTTGGAACGGCCGACAGTACTGGCGTAGCTAGTACACATTCTAAAAATTTAATTTGTTTTAACGATAAGCCTAAAATATAATACTGAATAAACGGTACCAGGAACTGGCACATACTTTCTCACAAACATATTTAAATTACTAAACAGATTCACTGTGACTTGTAGGGTGGGGTAGGAGAGGTGATTGTTTATTAAAGTTTAAGATTACAATGAAGACATTTTTTGGTATCCAGGTCACTAATTCTTGAATAAAAGTATCTTACCTTATTGTTCCGTCAAGTGACCTCAATTTTTCTATTTTTCGTTACGCGTTTCGGGTTGTTAACCCATCTTCAGACGATATAAAAGAAGATTCCTACAAACACAATTCCTCTAAAACGAGGTCGTCAAGTTTTAAAAAACAATCACATAAAAACACATACAATATACAGTTCACATATTCAGAGTCCGTTAACACGTGCACTCGTCGGTTGCTGGCCAGCGACTATCACTATCAGTCGGTTGTTCTCCCCACTCCGAAACACTTTGTACCGCGGGCTTCTTGAATACATATCGCCGTGTCGTATAAAATGTTAGAATTGAAACTCAGTTGGTCATTCAATAGTTGGTGGTCACCGTTTTTGTCTTTGTATTTGGAAGCCTTATATATTTCGTATTCCTCAACCGCGTTCATGAATTTACCTTTGGGACATATTTTTATGGGTTTTAGATTATTTATAAAATCTGTGTAGCTGTGGTCCTCATCTATTAGGTGGCGTGCATAATTAGACTTGTTGCCTACGATTGTTTTTTTAGGTAAATGCTCTTTAAATCGGGTTTTGAAAGCCCTCCCTGTTTGGCCTATATATATCTTATTACAATCGTCACAGGTTAATTTATATACGCCTGTTTGTTCTTCAAGACGTTTTTGGTTTCTTGGTTTTAAAAACTGTTTTACAGTGTCTTTATTTCGAAAGGCGATCCTTCTGTTAAGTTTACCAAATGTTGACGTGACAATTGTAGAGAGAATGTTGCCATACTCTGTAGATACATAGATAGGTTTTTCGCCTTCTTTTGGGCGTGATTTAAATCTAGACCTGTGTTTACAGAGTAGTTTATCAATCATAGAGCTTTTATACCCATTTCTCACCGCAATGTATTTGATAGTATCAAGTTCCTCTTGAAAACAGTGAGACTCTAGAGGTATTGTTAATAGCCTATTTACCATACTGTTATACGCAGCCATTTTATGTGATATTGGATGGTGAGAGTCATTGTGTATAGTTATGTCGGTTGTGGTAGGCTTTCTGTAAATACTAAATTTAAAATCGTTTTGACGTTTTGTGATAGTCAGGTCTAGAAAATGTATGCTGTTATTGTCTTCAATTTCTATTGTGAATTGTATTTGCGGGTTCAAGGAATTCATATAGTTCTTTAATTGTTCAATTTGCCTGTTCGTGCCGTTAAATATTATAAATGTGTCATCCACATATCTCGTATAATACATTATTTGTTTATAAAATTTGTTCGAATCGGACATCAGATATGCGTTTTCGTAGTGGTTCATATATATGTCTGCCAAAATGCCCGAAAGGGGCGATCCCATAGCTAGTCCCTCTTTTTGACTGTAATAATCACCGTTATGAGTGAAATAGTTCTGTTTTAATATGACATCTAATAGTTTAATTATTTCCGAAATTTTTTGAGAATTCAATATGTTGGCTTTGCATAAATATTTATGTACAATGTCAATAGTTTCGTTGATAGGTACGTTAGTGTATAAGTTTGTGACATCGAATGAGGCCATCTTATAGTTGGGTTGGAGTTTAACAGTCTTTAGTCCATTTACGAAATCAATACTGTTTTTTATACAATGGTTATTTTCTAATATTATGCTGTGACGTAAAATTGCAACCAGTTTTTTGGCGGTTTTGTAACTAGGTGCAGTAGTGAAGTTTATTAACGGCCTAATCGGTATATTAGCTTTATGTATTTTGGGGAGCCCATTGAATGTGGGCGCTTGGGCATTTATGGGCTTCAAAAAATCACGTGTGGATTTATCAAATAAGTTTGTGGATTTATGAATTGTCTGGTTCAACACTCTAACGAATTCATTAGTCGGGTCTGACACAAGAGTGTGGATGTTGTTTGCCTTTATGAATTCACTAACTTTCCGATTATACTGGTCAGTGTACATAATGACTAAGGTGTTTCCCTTGTCGGCTTTATTAATGAGCGCGTGGTTATCGGTTAATTTGTTCTGTATTTGTTTCAAAAGTTTCAATTCTACCGTATTTCTGTGGTGCAACTTTTTGTAATGGCTATTCTGATTTAATGTATTGAGACGATTAATCAATTTGTGATTAATAAGGACGCGTGTTTCATTCTGTAATTTTGGATCACGCAGCGTTTTGATAGCGGCTTCCGTGTGTATGATCTCCTGCACAATACTACTATTTCCAGCACGTGGGATGTTGTACTTCAATCCCTTACTAAGCATTACCAATTCAGGCCCATCAAAATCAATAGAGGTTAAGTTGGAAACCCGTTCGTAAAATGTGTGTTTACATTTGGTTTTATCTATTGGGCAATATTTGTTTAGGAGATATTGGAACTTCTTATTGTGTTTGTTATAGGTACGTTGTACAATAGTATTGACAAATTTGTTGACCCACAATATTACGTCATCAATAATAGCGGGATGTAAGCTATTAAGCAATCTTAAATGTGCCTTGTATAGTTCACTATTTAAAGTAATTTTTTTGCAATATAGCGATTTAAGTTCCTCTTTAATTCTAATATTTTCGGCTCGTGTTTTGGTTCTCTTAGCAGCCTCAGAGTTGGTCGCAATCCTAATGATTGCGTAGTTTGGTGTTATGTTATTCTTTAAACATTTTTTATTGAACTTTATATGTAAGTTAGTCTTGAGCAATTTAGTCTTAATGTTTTGATAACTATATACCGTGGATGCTTGACAAGCTTCATACAATGAAGACATTTTTTGGTATCCAGGTCACTAATTCTTGAATAAAA
>JAGFPH010001331.1:252947-277121 GCA_018207615.1 Philaenus spumarius | reverse complement strand
CCCCTAAAACAATACAAATTAATTATTACACTTCCCATAAAGCTAGAGAGCTGGTAATTTGTACAATTATTTCAAACCAAATTTCCATTTTGTAGTGTTCAATCAGCTTCGATTATAATACAAAAATTTGGAGCTTTATCATTATTTTTTCAAAAAATCGTCAATATCTCGAAAACGCTGCGTTCTAGAGCATTTTTGACGATTCTTGACCCCTCTATGGGAAAACCCATCTTTGCCAGTTACGGGCTATACAACGGTAAAGTGTATATGCCACTGGGGGCTCTTTGCACACTTATCAAGGACCTATGGCAATGCAATATTAATTTTGTTGGGTATAGTAAGTGAGCAGTGATCATGGTCCCCAGAACACGACGTGATTTTCACCCTTTTCAAAACGTCTCATTGATTTGAAACTTTGCACACATATCAAGGACCTATGGCAATGTAATATTAATTTTGTTGGGTATAGTAAGTGAGCAGTGATCATGGTCCCGAGAACACGACGTGATTTTCACCCTTTTCAAAACGTCTGATTGATTTGAAACTTTGCACACATATCAAGGACATATGGCAATGCAATATTAATTTTGTTGGGTATAGTAAGTGAGCAATGATCATGGTCCCCAGAACACGACGTGATTTTCACACTTTTTTAAAACGTCTGATTGATTTGAAACTTTGCACACTTATCAAAGACCGATGACAATGCAATATTAATTTTGTTGGGTGTAGTAAGTGAGCACTGATCATGGTCCCCAGAACACGACGTGATTTTCACCCTTTCCAAAAAATCGGATTGATTTGAAACTTTGCACACTTATCAAGGACCTATGCCAATGCAATATTAATTTTATTGGGTGTAGTAAGTAAGCACTGATCATGGTCCCCAGAACACGACGTGATTTTCACTCTTTTCAAAACTTCTGATTGATTTAAAACTTTGCACACTTACCAAGGACTGATAAAAATGCAATATTAATTTTGTTGGGTGTAGTAAGTGAGCACTGATCATGGTCCCCAGAACACGACGGGATATTCACCCCTTCTAAAAATCGGATTGATTTGAAACTTTGCACACTTATCAAAGACCGATGACAATGCAATATTAATTTTGTTGGGTGTAGTAAGTGAGCACTGATCATGGTCCCCTGAACACGTTTACGGCAGTCATTAAAAATATTATATACAGGGTGATTCACGACGATATGCAGAAACTTCGAGAGCTCATTCATTTTGTTGAGTGTAGTAAGTGAGCACTGATCATGGACCCCAGACTAACTGTAACCAACCAAACATATGCAATGATAGTATTCATAAGCGTATTGTTTTTTCACAAAATCGTCAATATCTCGAAAACAGTGTGTTCTAGAGCATTTTTGACGATTCTTGACCCCTCTTTAGGACGCACCATCTTTGCCAGATATGGGTTATACAACGGTAAAGTGTATTTTCCCCTGGGGGCTCTCCCCCCCCCCCCCCAGTCGAATTTTACTTCTTCAAATTGGGTAAAATAAGTGAGTGACGAGTCAAAACACGTTTTTTAATGAAAAAACATGTTATTCCGTCAGAGGTTTTTGACAATTCTCGACCACTCTATAAGTAAGACGTAAATATATACATTTTTAAACCCATTTATTTGTTACAATTTGTCAACATTTACCATCAGACTGATTGTATTATACTTTTCTGCTTACACCATGAATTATTCCCGTGCGAAGAAGGGGTACAACAGCTATAATATGCCTATAATTTGATAGAGTTTGGTATTTTGATAAAAAATATAATATATAAATAACAAAAATATCACAAATATGCCTACAGTTATATAAAATCATATCTAAATAATATTTATAATTGTACACATTTACCAAGTTAAAAATCTCCTCAACATAGTAATGTATGCCTACATAAAGTTATTACTTTTTAAATAGTATTTTTTAAATTATTAATTTCTGACAACTAAATGCATTCTTTGTCTTCAACAACAATCGAACAAGGCCGATTTCAGTATTTCTAGATTATGTTGTAAACTATTAAAATGTAAAAGGAATTAATAATAAAGGTTTTATCATAGATTACGATTTATACATGGGTAATCCTACATAAATCGACACGCAAGCCCCGTCACTTTAACAGTCACACGTGTAATTTTGTTGTATGTTAAACAGTCAATTGTATTTGAAATATTTCAATGTAAAAATTGAATAATAAAGGTTTTATCATAGAGTATGATTTATCCATGGGCAATCCTAAAATATTTTAATGTAAAGTTTTTAATAATAAAGGTTTTAATATAGAATATGGTTTAATCATGGATAACCTTAAAATCCATCACTCATAACTGTCGCATGAAACTGTTTCTGTCTTATATAGTTTTCTAGCAAATTTAAGCCTATGTACTATGGACGAACATGTACGTCCGCTTTAAAATATCAGTGATTATTACAAAGAAAGGTTGAAAAATAAAAAAATAAATGATTTCTACTAATTTAGACTATAAATATAAAAAATAAAAGGTCAGCACATAGCATAGGAAATACGAAACTTTCTTAGCAGTGAATGTGTTAAGGATGAGGTAAACATCCACTAACATATTGAACATCCTCCTTCACCTGAGCTACTGGTATGTATTTTAAATGCACAAGTATTTACAGGCATTCTTAACCAGTTCAAATCTATATATAGGCTATATAAAACCAAATACCACTCACTGACTGACTGACTCACTCATCACGATTTCTCAAAAACTACCGAACAGGTTGCAATACAATTTGGTATGTAGCTTCCTCTAGGGCCCTATGTATTCGCTAAGAAAGGTTTTCCAAAAATTGGAAATTTTAGGGGATTTTGGGGGGGAGGGTCAAAGTTACTAGAAAAAAAACACCAAAAGGATTGGAATGAAATTTGGTATGTAGCTTCCTCTAGAGCTCTAGGTGCTCTCTAAGAAAGGTTTCCAAAAAATTCTAAATTTTAGGGTGGTTTGGAGGGTCAAAGTTACTAAAAATCCCCATAAGAAACACATAGTGTTCTATATTTATTGATATGTTTTTATTGCTAATATACATTTAACTTTGATTTGTCTATCTGTGCAAAGCCGGATCAGGGCGAATAAACATTAATTACTATGCAGCGAAACTTTTACCGTGTGCGAAGCCACGGGTACAACAGCTAGTAAAAGAATCAATGGAAACATAACCCAAAAATATATCTACTTAAAAACCCAGCTGATTAAAGAAATTGGACAGCTGTAATATGTTTTCTTTGACAAAACTTTGTCAAATATTTGATCAAAGATCTTTGATAAAAGTTTGACCAAATATTTGACGAATAACTTTGATAGTAGTCTATAATATCTTAAGCTTACTAGTTTTTATATTATATACTGTAAATATAGTGATGAAACTGGCTAGTTATTTTATAGAATTACGCCCTCTAAAAAAAGTAACGATGACATTACAAGTTTTTTTGACATCACATTTTGTCCAACCAAGCTATAATTTATATTTTGTTTTTAAATATCAAAAACAATTCCTTTTTAATATACCTAGATAAATAGATTTACTATACTAGATAATAGTTGGCCAAAATATAAGTCTGTCTCTTTATAACAATGGTTTATGTTACTGAAGGAAAGAATAAAGGGAACTATTTAATTAAATTTTTCCTCTGGTTTACAACTACAACACAAAAACCTACATTTATTTTGGTAAAGTAATATACATTTTTAATGTTTGTTATGTAACTTTTATTTCAGGTTAAGGTTTATTTTTAAACTAACAAATAATTTAGTAAAACAACTAATTTGTATCAATATTAGATTGTAACTAGGGGAGACCCCTGCGTGCTCCGCACGCCAACCCCCGGTGCGACCTTCTAAAAACATATGTTATGTTTTATTTATAATAAAAGTGTAGGATTAATAATAACCTCAAAACTAAGATGGTAAATAATGTTAAATGTTCAAATCAAATTATTTCTTATATTTTATAACAGCAGTAATAATAAAGGTTAAAAGAACCAGTAAGGCTCAGGTCTACACTTAATCAAAAACCTAACAAAAAAGTTATAAATAATAACCTCAAAACTAAGATGGTAAATAATGTTAAATGTTCAAAACAAATTAGTTTGTAAATTTTATAATTTGAATAAATAATTCATTTCCTCCCTTATAAAAATCAATATTTACTTCCACAAAGCAGCTGGATTAGTTTGTTTCTTATTATAAACAGCTGTTTTGTATTAAATTTTTTTTATAACCTTCTGAATACTGTAATCATCGTTATTTACATCCACGAAATCAGCTGGATTAGTTTGTTTCTTATTATAAACAGCTGCTGCTGTTTTGTATAGAAATGGTTTTTAAATATTTTCCATGTTAATCTTATGGGGAAAACCTGACCTTTGAGATTAGCTCACACCATTAAGGATAAGAATTTTTGACATCTAAAACCTTATTGCAAAACTACAAAATGAGAAGAATTTTTTGAAACCTCAAACATTAAAATTGGTCCAGAAATAAGGGAGGAGTTGTGTTTACAAAAAACGGCTTCACATATTATATATAAAGATTCAAATGATTTATCTAAACCAGCAAGAATTACTTTTCTAAAGGACGTCATCAATTGAGTATTTGGTTTTTTTTTCTTATCATCCGAAAACAAGAAAGTTTAATACTTTCGTTAAGTGTAAAGATTATGATATCTTAGTGTTATAGTTATGTTCTATAACTAATCAAATTTTTTATTTTATCGTATTAATTATATGCTATTTTGCTTTAGCATTTTATTCTATTTGTATCAACAATTGTTTTTCTTTCCACTAGGTCAAATATTTAGACAAATAATTAATCAAAAAGTCAGTAGTGTCACAGCTAGCTCAATTTTTACCAGTTCAAATAACCAATCCACTATTAATTTGGGTTTCATTATTTAAAATGGGAAGGTGGTCATGTGATGCATCATTTCGATGTAGAATTTCAAGAGAAAACCACCGGTGAAATTTTCATATCCATATTTTTAACCGATTCAAAATGACGGCCAAAAACAACGAAATCGTGTTGTTTTTTTTTTAGTACCGGTATTTAGAATTTTTTAGTTACACCCATTTTGATTTTTTTGATTTTGATTTCGAATGGTTCAACCAAATACAGTTATTTTGAATACAATTAATTTGAATATAACTTTTCATGAAGTCTCAAACCAGTTTCCCACTCAACTATTTTCTGCTTATTGTCAGAGTTGTACATTAAAGTTAAACTAATTAATCAATGCCAGGTTTGTTCAGGCTGGAACTACGTTCAGTGTGAAATAATAAAACTAAAAATGTACTTAAATTTTCTGCCAACTAAACCAATTACATTTATTCATAACAAAAGAAGTTGTAATTTATTTAGATGACGTTACAATTCCATGAATCTAAAGGAGTTAACTTTATTACGTAGATGATGATTTTTGAAATGTTCTCTTTACAAAAATACATTAAATTGACTAGTAGGCTGATCCTATGAATATGTGTTGCTTGTAAATTTTTACTGCAGCTTTATTTATTTCAAAGTAAATAGGGCATATAAAGTGATCAAAGAAATACACCAAACATCACACTCAATAGGTATAGAGGAAAGTAAGACTTATTACAGAAATCATATCATGACTTCAGTCAACAAATTCAACATTCAGTATAAGTTAAGAAAAATATCTCAGTAACAATTTGCAGAAAAATTGTATAGGAAGGTAAAGTATCACAAAATTGTAATCCACACTGCCTAAAAGCCCAGGCAGTGAAGGTTTTGTGTCGGAAGAAATTAGAGACAAGCTGAGTTTTTTCCAGTTGTTAGGACCTAATTAGGGGAGTATTTCCTCAAAAGTCCCTGCCCCTACCCCTTGTGCTCCCCCCTCTAGTCCCCCTTGAACATCCATTTCGAAAGTCTTTTTGTTATTGGTCATAACTCCGCCGTTTTTCATTTTACATTGATGCTGTTTATATTTCTCTATGTCTACTATAAAAAAAATGTTCTATGGGGATTTTGCGTAAAAGTGATACTTTCACCAGAATTTGCTAAAATATACAAAATTTAACAGTGAAAATTCATATTTTATGTAGTTTTTCGAAACAGCACTTTTATTTGTTATAATATCGAAAATTATGTCGAATAAAAGTTGTAGCACTGCTCAACTTCAAAGCAAGCTCTTTCAAAATATGTATTTAACTTTACATTTTGGGGGTCGGTATTATTACCCGTCCAACATTTTGCTAGCCGTAATGCATGGTCGGTTGTTGCAGCATCACTCACTGTCTGTTAGTTAATAATGTAGAGTAAGTTTGTTTTTTACATCAAAACTGATAGCATATTATGACTTAAAATGGTACTGTAGTTCTATTAGCATACTAACATTTTACGAAGTATTAAAAAAATATACAGATTTTATTTGTTATTTTAAGTATTTACAAGTTTGTGTTGGGCGGAGTTTTTGACTCCTGACTTTAATATTGAAGGTTTTTCTATTATTCACCACCTATGGACCCGCCGCGCCGTAGTACAGACTTGCAATAACCGGCAGATATGGAGCTTAAAAAACTGTTACTAATTATTCTATTCTATGAATAATAATCAGTGCCTGTCCACATCATCACAGACCCCTCTTTTTTATAAAACAATTACTATTCTTATTTACAAATTTTCATAGTATTTATTGCTTAAATTGTTGTTTAATGAAAAAATACCCATATAAATTGGTTAATAAATATTTAAAATAAATACATTTTAGCTATCACCAATTGTGGCTTGATCTTCATCCATGGTCTGGGTATTGTTGAAAGAATATCCACTGCAGTGTTCACACATATTTGTACAAAGTAAACCTGCCTTTCTGCATCCATTATAACTCTCACAAACAGATTTGATACAGTATGATACTATTTGTAACAAATCATTCGGTGGAAATGGCTTCAAAGAAGTTACAGGGTAAAGTACTTTCTTCTAACTTCCATCCATATTCTGTAGCTGGTAAAGTATTTTCTAACCATTTCTGTACTTGCAAATATACTCTTAATATATTTTGCTGACATGCCTGAGTTGTTGGTGGTAATTTTGCCAGATTGAAGTTTGATCGCAGAGTAGACATTTTAGCCATGCTCATAAATTTGAAGCAACAAGTTTCGTTCAAATTTATATACCTTGTTCAAGCCTTTTAGCTCAAGTGCAAATCTTTCTCCATTAATTAGCAACTGTTCTTTTGTTGTATTTTCAAGTAGAAATACTGAAGCTTGTTGTTGAGCTTCAGCCGAAGATTGAACTGTTTCAACTGATTTTATCTTTCCTAAACCATGAAAGCAGAATGTGGTATCGCATCCCATCATTGCATGTGTAAACAAAAGAATTTTTCTAAACACATTAAAAATGCTTGATCAACATGTCTATGTTATTAGAAGCAGCTATTTGTTTATTTTAATTTTATTATTCTAATGGCTACCGACCGAAGACAATAGATAACTCCTTCATAAGCATATGCATCCGAAACTTAAAATTCTTAAACACAAAAACAAAATTTAATTTGTTTCCATCGAATATGACAATAAACTTGAATACACATTAAAACAAGAACTATCCAAACTCAATACTGTGCCAGCTTACAGCTCTTCTAATAACTTAAGAAAAGCTCTGAGGCAGAAACAAGTTGTCAACGACAAGTATGAAAATTCAGGTGTTTATAAAACAACATATTCTAACTGTCCAAACAGGGCGAACATCTTCCTAAGCCTAAAATAGCTGAACAAAGACCCTACATTGCCAAACAATTAATAGATGAGGACTATTCTTACAAAAATATCCAGAAAAACCTAAATATTTACATAGTGTAAAAGCGGCCATCTCCTTAATATGCTCGAGCAATTAGAAATATGTCGCATCATAAATATCAAAGTAGCTCTGTATGCCATGTCAACGAAGATTTCTTTCCTTTACGGAGTGACACGTTATCGAATATGGCTGTAGATCTCGAAGCCAACTCGAAAGATTGATAGGCCTATTCTTTTAATTTCAAAGGGTTATCGCAGATCCTTCAAATTTGATTAAAGAGCTGCGTGGGGATTAACTACTACTTCCTTTGATTGAAATTTTTCCTTCTTCGACTTTGCCTGAGTCTGTACATTGTCCTTCATGCGTAATTCTAATTCATCGAAGATTTGCCCGAATATTTGGCAACTCTGAGATGCTTACTTCATACGACTGATGATAACTTACCGAACAAATGAAGTAATTGGTTTAAAATCAAACTTCTCGCCAATATTCCGTTTTTGCCTCGTGAAGTTGAGGGAATTGATTCATCAAGTCTTTCTGATTATGAGGTTGTGGCTGTAATACTTGTCGGCCTCGTATAGTTTTTCCGTCACACTCTGTGTACATGAACGGTTGTTTTTCCTTTAATTCTTTCATGCAACCCATCCCGTTTTCTTAAACTAGCTTCAGCTATTGTTTGTATACAGTTTGTTACATATTATACATAACAAATCAGGATTATCCATTTTAACGCTGATTGTGACTATTCAACACGAAGAAGTCATAAATTAGAATTTTAAAAATAGAGGCATAATAATAGTATTTTAAACGAAACGTAGTTACCTACATTTTTCATTTACCTTGAGATTAAGCAAAGTGAAAATGTCTTCTTTTGAAAAGGGGTTAGATTGGCTCCAAACTGGCTCCAAAAACTGTGATTTTCCTTAAATGATTTCAGTTTACCTACTTTTGAGATGGCCACTATACCAGAAATGGAGCAACACATTTTTCATTGAAGGTCCTGGTGGAACAGGAAAACTTTTGTGTATAAATGCTTAATCAATTATTGTAAAATGAAAAATTATGGTGTAATACAAGTAGCGTGGACTGGAATTGCTGCAATGTTGTTACTACTAGGACGTACTGTACACAGCCGTTTTAAGTTACCTTTACATTTAAATGAAACATCAGTTTCATCATTAAACATAAACAGCAAATAGGCTTTTAGAAATAAAAAATGCAAAAATCATAATATGGGATGAAGCTCCCATGGCCAGTGCCCTCATAGCACTGTTAACAGATTACTTAAAGGCATAACATGTAAGAATGAAGTTCCATTTGGTGAAAAAGTCATAGTTCTCGGGGAAGACTTCAGACAAATTTTACCAGTAGTACCACAAGCTTCCAGACATACTATAGTACAAAACAGCATAAAGTTTTCACCACTTTGGTCAATTTTTAAAATTTGTAATCTTACCATAAATTTAAGAGCAAATAAGGATGAAGTAGATTTTGCTAGCTATTTGTTGAAAATATGTAATGGTGATTACCCTACCACAAAAGATGAATGCATAGAATATATTATTAACCTGCCACAAGATTTGATTGCAGATAAAGACATTGTTTCTGAAATGTATGGCAATTGTATTAATTCTGAAGAAGACTATGTTAAAAGATTATAAATGACAGCTGCTATACTTGCTCCAAAAAATGAACATTGCAATGAAATTAATGAAAAAGTACTGAACATTTTACCTGGAAAATACAAGGAATATAACAGTGTAAATAACTTAATCACAGATGAAGCACATGAAATAATGCAATATCCTTCAGAATTTGTAAATAGTATGGATCTCAGTGGATTACCACCACATAGTTTAAAACTAAAATGTAGAGCAGTGGGTAATTTTATTAAGAAACTTAAATGTTACTGCTGGCCTACTAAATGGAACAAGATTGATAGTAAAACAAATGTATAACAACTGTTTTGGCTTAAAAAGAATAACAGGACAACATGTAGGCCAAATGTTATTACTACCTCTAATTGATTTAATACCATCTGATACTACACTACCATTTTCATTTCGAAGACGTCAATTCCCAATACGAATGGCTTTCTGTATAACAATTAATAAGGCTCAAGGCCAAACTATGAACCACGTTGGTCTTTATTTACCACAACCAGTTTTCAGCCATGACCAACCTCTACGTGACGCTGTCTAGAGCCCCGTTCATTCAATTAATGATGTCAAAGTTGAAATTGTTCCAAAATCAATAAAAACTTTAAATTTAGTTTTCAAAGAAGTTATATAAAGTTGGTAATTATATATATATATATATTTTTTTTTATATAAATTACATATAATATGTGTATTGAAAAAAATGTGTTCTATCAATTTAAATTTTAAACATTTGATTAATAGCTCCTGTAAACAGTTAAAGCATGTCTTTCTGTATGACAATTGGGTTCACTTTTAGTAATCTTTCCACAATAATACCACAGAATGTCTGCGGGGGATCAACTAGTATCAATTTAATTATAAATAAAATAGTTATATTTAATAAATAAAACAACTTGTTATATTTAAGTAAGTAGAATGTAGTTTATTAAAATGTGTGAATGGGTTAAGTAAGTAGAATGTAGTTTATTAAAATGTGTGAATGGGTTAAAGTAGGCATAAATAAGGCTGGCTGATGTTTCAAGATGTTTCAATATTGTTGTACGCATTGGTGTTCTTCTTGCAGTAGTTTGATTTGATTTAACATCCTGAAATATTTAACAGAATTAGTGTTATACTAACATTAACATTAATAAATATTGGTTATAAATACTTTAGTCTTAACAATCCTTGTTTATTGTATTTATCTTGTGACATGTTTCACCGTTACTTGGACGGCATCTTCAAGTTGACATTAACACAAAAACACTACATACAACTAACACTTATTCGATTAAAATATTACTTTTTGTACAACTGGACATGTCACTGCATCTGTAAAAACAGTCTTTTATTACATGCATGTTTCACTAGTCAGTTTTAATACTTGAATGGATGGGCTACCAATGTCTTATCTTTTTTATCGAGTTCTAGTCTCTACATGTATTTATTAGTGCCTGGGAGTAATCTCCTTATTAGATCTTATATACAATTAGAATTAAATTTAAGTTCAATATGTCATTTGGGTTATCTACCGGTACATATTTAATTCCGTAAGCCCAAATTTCCAAATGAAATTGTGAGTGAATGGGAGGTGGTAGAAAGCTGGGAGAGGTTTCATTTTAACGTTCTGGACATGAAATTTTGGGGGGAAAATATTCATTTTTCTTAATTGTGTCCCAAAACTTTGTTACGGAATAAAATAATTCCCATTTAAATAGCATGGGAATATATTGGTGTAAATCAGGTGATTTTAGTGTTAAAAACAGATGATTATATATAAATTGGAAAATTCAGTTATCTTAGCAATACCTGAACGTGTCGTTTTGTGATGTGTTTTGTTATTGAAGCTGTGTTTTTGTTTCAAAGTGAGAATTAAAATCAGAGCTTATATGATTAAAAACATTATAAAATTATTACTACTGTACTTGCTATTTTTTACTGCAATGAATAACGCTGGAAGACCATCACCAACAATTTATTCAATAAATTACTAGAATATATAGCCTATAGTATATAGTGGCTATTGCTCCTACAAGCCACTAGTCTTTAGTAAGTTTGTAAATTTCAAATTCTTCCAATATGTTCATAATTCTTCAATTTTGTGTTCTATGAAAATCTCCATATGATCTTCGATGTTTTTGTAGGAATGGTTATTGTCAATAAGGTGTTCTGCGAATGTGGATTTGTTAGTGTGAAGTTTCTTCTTTGGCAAGTGATCTTTGAAACTTGTTCTAAACACCCTTACATGTTCTGTCCTATATAATATTGGGAATATTCAATGCAATTCAACTTGTACACTCGGCTATTGCTATATTCATCTTGATTCCTCTTTTTCTTATTTAACATTTAGCCTATGCTATTGTCTGTTCTGTACTATATGTTATAGTCCTGTTTCTTGAATGTGTTGCGAGTCTGTTTTATCGAGTAAAGGAGTAAATCTCATTGTGATATCTATTTTAGGTCTGGTTCAAGATGTGTTTTATTTCTATTCAATTTTTCGGTTTGCTTATAGATACAACTATCAACTATGGATGAATCATAACCATTGGATTGTGCTACATTTTTAATTGTATTGATTTTATCTGATTAATCAGCTTGTGACATAGGTATGTTCAATGCTCTATGGACAAAGCGGTTATAAGCATGTATAGTATAATTTATCTGTGTGGGTTTCCGGTATATTTTCAATTGATGTTTATTGTAAATTTTTTTAATTGTGAGGACCAGGTTGTTAATACTGTTGACTGTTTCTATTTCAGTTGTAAAGGTTAAAGATGGGTGAATATTGTTTAAGTACTTGTTAAATAAATGTATTTGCCAGTTGGATCCCTTCATTAAACATATATTATCATCTACATATCTGTGGATTTTATTTTTGTGGAATTGGTTTCTATTGTTTATTATATACTCTGTTTCAATGTGGTTGAGAAATATTTCAGCTAGGGGATTCCTTGGCCAAGCCGTTGTTCTGTTTGTATACAGTGACATATAGAGTTGCACAAAAAGTAATGTTTTAATTGAATAAGTATTGTATATATAGTGTTTTTTTGTTAATGTCAGCTTGAATATACCGTCCAAGTAACGGCAAAACTTGTCGCAAGATAAATACAAAAACAAGGATTGTTAAGACTAAGGTATTTATAATCAATATTTATTAATAAATATAACAATACAATTGGCTAACATGAATTCTATTACTAAATGAATTATATTAACATGTTATAATTTTAGTTAAATCTTAAACTAAATAAAAAAGTTGATTTTATTGTACTGCTAGAAAGTACATAATATGTAAATTGGGTGAGTATACTAACTATAGTTAATTATTTTTGTAATATCAATTTCGTTTCACATTTAAATTTAAAAAAATGTATATTACAGTATATTGAAATATGAAGCTAAAATAATATTTATTACAACTCTACAATTGTGTAGTGTTTGTAGGTTTTATTGTCATTAGTGCAATTCATTACTAAACTCATATTTTATCCCAATAATCCATGCAATTAGTTGTGTAGTATTTGTATTTACCTTTACAACAATGGTTTAGGTACTTCTTTAAGGTGTCCATCAACCTTCTTGCTGGCATATTTCACTTAGCATTGGAGTATTTCAATGTCTTCCTATAATATCAAACAAACAATAAGGTTAACATTGCTTGAATATAAAATAATTAATTAACAAAAACAAAATCAAAATAATAAATTAATAATAAAATATTACCTTTTATGTCCGTCAAATGATCCACTAATGTGAAAAAACATTACCGCGGTTTCAAATGATATCACTCATCCCAGTGGCGTAGCGAGGAATCGTTCGCCCTGGAGCAAAAACAATCCAGGAGCCCCCCCCCCCCCCCACCAATTGAACCGGTGACTCATGCCACCTTTTACACCCCCCCCACGATGTTCAAAATTCATATCATAATTTTAAAGTTCTTATAGTTTTAGTTATACAGGGTGGAACAAAGTTAGTGTTAAAAACTTCGGGAAATGGTTCTATGGGTCAAAATAAATAGAAAATCAAGAATAATATTTTTTTTAAAAACGCTTCATTTTTCAAATATCAGCCATTTTGTTTCTTTTACTAAATAATTAATATCTAGAGAACGGTTTCACCGATTGAGTTCAAACTTAGAATGAAGTTTAACCTAACAATGATCTATCTTAAGAAAAGTAAGCGATTATATCCAATCATGCATTTCAAAATGGCGGCTGTTTGAAAATGTCAGACCTAAATTACTAAAAAACCGTACATTTTAACAAAAAATGTCAAGATACTTTTTTTTGTAGCCCTTTTGATTCCCTATCTGTTGGTGTAACTGTTAAAACAATCGAATGAAGGATAAAGCTAAGTTATGTGTAATAATTGGTTTATTCAACCCAGCATCCTATACCAACGCAGTAAATACTACAATATTGTATGTACATTTGCTGTCATTATCTTTAACTTAACTATTATTCTTCATCCGATTGTTTTAAAGTTAAATCATCCGATACGGAATTGAAAGGGCTACAAAGAAGGTAGCTTGACATTTTTTGTTAAAAAGTACGGTTTTTGAGTAATTTAATTAGGTCTGATATATTCAAACAGCCGCCATTTTGAAATGCATGATTGGATATAATCGCTTATTTTTCTTAAGATAGATCATTGTTAGGTTAAACTTCATGCCAAGTTTGAACTCAATCGCTTAAACTGTTCTCTAGATATAATTATTTACTAAAAGAAACAAAATGGCGGATATTTTGAAAATGAAGCGTTTTTCGAAAAAATATTATTTTTGATTTTCTATTTATTTTGATCCATAGAACCATTTCCCGAAGTTTTTAACACTAACTTTGTTCCACCCTGTATAAATGTTTCAGAGCAGTAATTAGGTAAATATAACCAGTGCTAATGATCTTAAAATTTATTAGATTTCTTTTGTTAAAACTTTTATAATATAATGTTAAATTAAATGAATAAATGATAATTTATCAAAATTGCTGTTTTTATCACATAATATTTTTTTTGTATTTTATAATGTCTAATATTGAAGAAACAAAATGAAAAGTTTACATTTATAGCTCTTTCAAATTCAAAATAATTTTTCCTTTACTTTTCAGCTGCAAATGTGGTTATCACATTACTAAAATCAACACTCATCCTTCTGTTAGTTTGTAGATATTGTTGAAAAACAACTTGACTTTTTTGCCACATTGTGTTGCGAAGATAATTTTTAGCTTAAAAAAGACCTTTCTGCACTTGCAAAAGTCACTGGCAATGTTAGGAAGATTAAACCTGCATTTACAATATCGGGAAAACTGGTGGTCCTACTTACATATGTTTTTACGCCCACCATAAATAACATGTTTTTGTTACTAATCAGCACTCATTTCAGTGATAAATAAGCTATGCGCAGGACTCCTCCGCAAGTGTGTAGCCTCCACCCGAGTTAATTACGCTGTGCTGAAAGCCTCACAGCCAGGCCCGTGCTTAAACCTTAAGTGCAGTTTGTTGGTCCTACTAACTGTGGTTCTTGTCACAAAAGCCAGTCATAAGTATGCACCTACGACTAGTTCTAAAAATCTTGCGCTTGACTCCTAATGATAAATTTAGACGACACGTTGCATCATAATGTACTATTTCAACAATTTTCCGCCCCCTCGAGGCCAAGCGCCCTGGAGCGGCTGCTCCACTCGCTCCATGATCGCTACGCCACTGACTCATCCATCTTCAGGTGAAGTTATCACTCCTAAGAGGTCATCATTAACATTAAACAATTGTTAGACATATAACAGTACAAAAAACAAAAACACACAAACAACGTACACATTTAACACAATTTTGGACACGCGTCTCATGTGGTCATCACGGATGCCGAGTCAGAACCCGTGATTTGAGTTATATTGTTCAAACCCCAAAACCCAAAACAATAAATATTGTTTGTTATATATTTCAAAAATCCTATCTTCTAGGAAAGTGAAATTTGGTACCCATATTTTTCATAGGAGATAAAGGCAAACTAAGTAAGGATTTTAAAATATTTGGCCTTAAAGGGTTGAAACAACCAATAAAAAATAAGTATTGTAGGCCTATGTTATAATTTCCTTAAAGCTAGAAAACAAAAATTTTGTACGTTTATTTCTTACACGATAGATATAAAAAGTAAACCAGTTTTACATTTTGTAACTTGCTGATAAGGAGTGAAAATGTAGTAACAACCCCTAAAATTGTAAATATTAATTGAATACCACCTAGGAACGTGAAATTTGGTACACATATTGCTCAATAGGGGCGAGGCGAACTAAGAAAGGATTTTAAAATATTTGGCCTTTAAGGGTTGAAACAACCCCTAAAACAATAAATATTGTTTGTTATACTTTCCTTAAAGCAAGAAAGATGAAATTAGTACATTTATTTCTTACAAGATACATATAAAAAAATAAACCAGTTTACATTTTGTCACGTTCTGCTAAGGGGTGAACATTTAGTAACAACCCCTATAACTATAAATATTAATTAAGGAACGTGAAATATTGCCAATAAGCGCTACAGTACAAAGCGCTATAGGTGCACTCAGATAGGATTTTAAAATATTTGGCCTTATTTAAAATGTATGTTGTTTGCTTACTTTCCTTAAAGCTGAAATTGTGTACATATATTTCTTACAAAACACAAATGAAAATTAAATGAGTTTTACATTCCGTTACGTGCTGATAGGAGTTAAAATGTGTTAACAACCCCTAAAAACAATAATTATTAATATTCATACATTCCTTAAAACTAAAGAGCTGAAAATTTGTACATTTATTTCTTACAAGATACACATAAAAAGTAAACCAGTTATACATTTCGTTACGTGCTGCTAAGGGTTGAAAATGTAATAACAAACCCTAAAAACAATCAATACTAATTTGTATTCTTTCCTTAAAGCTAGAGAGCTGAAATTTGACACGTATTAATTTTAAGAAAATATTTAAGACGTAAGCTGATCAAAACTATCCCGATCTGTGCATTCGCATGTTAAAGACGTATCTGGGTGGTCTGCAAACATCAAGCTAAGACTGTGATTTACCAATCTGTAGATTTAGCGGTTGAAAAAAAGACGTTCTTCCCTGTGAATTTTTAATTTATTTAGCACACAAACCATGACGAAGACAATTGACGGACAGCCAGTGAACAATAAATACCAAAGTAATTGAATATAAATGTTATAATTCACTTTTGTGAAATAATAGATGAAAAAAATAAGAGAAAACTATGACAATTAATTATAAATCATGGTGATGCAACAAATAAATTCCCTGTAGCGAAGCACGGGTATTCAGCTAGTACTACATATTTACGTTTCGGTAAACATCTAATTATTTTGTTTAAATTTCTGCTTTGATTTTGTGACACCAGTGTACCAAAAACCTCATTATAATTTTAGTTTATTTATATTATTTGATTTTGTTGTTCCTTGAAACATCAGTACTTCAAACTTTTCTTTCGCTTATGACAAATTTCCTTGTTGCTGTAATGTTTGTTTCATTTGTTAATTACCAGAGTTTGGATGCTGAGATTACTCTCTTTTGGTCCTAGTTATCCCCCACTTTCAAACACCGACCTTTCTATGCGTTAATTTACAATAATGCATGTATCATACTAATTATATTATAAAAATATAAATGAATAAAAAAAGAAGTGTGGGAATTTATCTGAAAAACTATCAGTTTACATACACTTGAAGAGGTTATCATTTACAACATTCTAACTTGTAAACCATAAATGATTACCACATTTTTACTAACATTTTTAAACCATCAATTGTTTATAATTTAAAGACTAGCCTAAAATATGTCTTATTAATAAATTGAGCAACTGTGTTTTTTTATTCTAGTAAAACGACTTTGGAATAAAACTGATTGTACAATAACTACCGTCCCTCTATTTTCTTACCAAATAATGGAATAGTATTACAAAGAAGTTTGCAGAGTATATATACTAGGCAAAATGGTATGTGCAATAATATCTATATATACCGAAAGTATTGCAACCTTTCTGCTACAATCGTATAATCTTTAAAAGTGTGATAAAAGCATATTTATAGATATTTGTGAAATATGTAATCATCGTTTTAAAATTGTATTTTTCTAAACAGCTAATACTGCGTGAGAAATCACATTGAAATTACTCAAACTTGTCGCTTCTCTAACGCTCAAAATCGTTCGACGGACTTATTTTGAGAAGAAGATAAATACACTATTGGATTCGTCAAGATTTAAAATTTCTAACATTGCCTTCCAATCATTTGTCATTCTTATTGGTTCTTAGATATGACGTGTTCTGTAAAACCTTTCAATTGGACAGATTTCAAAGAATGAGAAGCACTTTTTGAACACAGCATATCAAAGACAAATCGCTATACTGTATTTTTATAATGATATTTATATCGAATTGAAGAGAAAACGCCATACCAGGTTGGCTGTCATTCTCTGTAGGCCGTGAGGATCCACATGTGTTCCTCAGTCCCACTTGAATTCTATTGCTCATGTCTTTTTATAGGTCTGGTTGTTTTAAGATGTAACTGCTATGCGGCCTAAATGATGAGTAGGGATAATTGCATGTATAGTGGTTGGTAACATCTCTCTTTGTTTTTTGGAAGCAGTGGAGCACACAAAAACTAGCAGCAAAACCATTGTCCTTTAGCTTGCAATGAGTGATGTTTAATGTTTTTTTCATTGTAATTTATGTTTTTCTGTATTCATAATTCAAAAGAGGTTTTATATTTTTTTTAATTTTGTTTGTTATATATCTTATATAATATATAACATTTTGAACAATACAAGAAATAAATCTGGCCCGAGCGGTGTTCAAACAAGACGTTCACCTCGTGCAATACTAACAAATCAACTTCGTTTACAAAACTCAATACTGAACAAGAGGCTGCAACTCGTGCCAGCTTTCGTGTGGCTCTTGAAATATGGAAAACCATTCACCAATGGAGAAATGATCAAAGAATGCATAGAAGAAATGTGCCCCGAAAAGGTAAATTTATTTAAAACTGTCAGTTTTTCAGCAAACACCGAGACTTGGAGGATAGAAAACATCACAGAAAATATATCATTTTAACTGTTTGACAAAAATGGACATTTGAGTGGTTTTCTCTGGCCTTGCATGAGTCAACGGTTGTGTCAGATATTTCTCAGGTGTTGATTTTTACTCAAGTAGTAGATAAAAGCAATGAAGAGTATAAAGAACTTCTTGATATTGATAGTATTCACGGCACGACTACTAGGAAAGATATTTTTAAGGGAGTTGAAAATACCATTAATAAAAAGAACCTTCGTTCGAAAATCTTGAAATCTATTACTACTGATGGAGGCAAAAACATGTGTGGTAAAAATAAAGGAGTGGTGCTCTTACGTCAAAGGCTGTAGAAAATGATGGTGGTTCAAAACCACTGTCTTAAATTGTATCATTCATCAACACTCCTTGTGCAGGAAGTGTTTGAATTATGCCTGAAGTTCTAAAACCAGTCATATCAGTTGTAAATTTCATCAGGTCCACTGGGCTGAATCACCGACAATTCCGAGAGTTTATAGAAGACATTTTAGAAAATTACTTACCATAAATATCATACTGCCGTACGCTGGCTTAGTTGAGGAAAAGTCCATCAGCGCTTTTTTAAACTTCAAGCAGTGATCGAAATTTTTTGAATGAAAAGAATTGCCCTTTTACGGAATTACAACATAGCGAATGGCTGTAGAAGATCACATTCTATGTTGATTTGGCAAAACATATAAACGAACTGAATTTGAAATTGCAAAGAGAAAACCAGCTTCTCCCTGATTTATATACTAAAATCAAATCGTTCTGGCTGAAAATAATACTGTTTCAATCACAATTACGTAAAAAATGTTTCTTACATTTTCAAACATGTGAAATATTCAGCCACACTACTGAGACTGAGTTTTCCGTTGATTTTGCAACCGAAGCTTTGAGTGCTTTGAAGATAAATTTTGATACTTGTTTCTCAGATTTTGATGTCATTGCGAATGAAATTAAGATTTTTCAAAATATTCTTGGTACTGAAATTGTAACCATACTTCAAAAGGAAAACTATTTTTTCAATCGGTTCAGTAGTTCCAGAGATTATTCCTTACATACAAACAAATTTTACCTCTTTATAATATTAATATAGATAATGTTTATAATGTTTGTGGGATTAATTTCAATTATTTGTTAGTTATTATGCTTAAGTTAAATTATTTGCGTATTATACTAATTGTCATTAAGATTTACCTAGCAAGTAAATAAAACCGAGTTATTATCATTCTGTGTTTTTATCCAACTTATCACAACAATAATAAGCCATTAACTGTCGCGGGCCGGATTGATGATGCTGGTCATTAGCTGTTACAGGCCGGATTTGGCCTGCGTTCCATAATTTGAAGAAACCTGGTCTAGATGATGTTTAAGCTTTTCTTATTTTTAGACTTTTTGTTTTAACCTTCCTTCGTATGTTTTGGTCTTATACATTCCAACACTGTTTTATTTGTATTTAGTTACACACAAATAATACTATTTCACTATAGAGTTGTACAGTACTAGTATCTAAATACAAAATGTAAAGCTGCAAATTAAACCTTATAAATAAACCTCATAGCATCCAAAGGAAACTCCTATGTATATACCACATTTTTAACAAGAATAAGGCTGAATATGATTTATGTCCCACCAGAAAGGGCATGCTATAGTGAAAGTCAAAAGAGTATAAATAATATTATTATAACGTCATTCAAAATGACATAAATAAATATATTTTCTATAATATCTCTGAATCTTTTTTATCAATAGTTTTTATTTTTAAATTAAAAAAAAATATTTCATTGTCAAACACCTTCATGCACACATGTCAAGTGTCTCGCTGTATCTTACAATGTTGTGTGTTTTTAGTGTTTTAATTCTGACCTCTCTTTAGCCAATATTCTGATAATGGTACATAAGAATTGAAACACGTTAATAAGATCAACAAATAAGCCACTAATTCACTAAAAATATTAAAACTTATGTAATTAATTGTTGACTTGGACAGTTGTATTCAGAAATGAGTTTTAAATTTTACTTTATGTTGCTTTAAACTGGTTACAATTACTCAAAACAAAAGAACTACCTACCTATGTATGGGTGTGATATTACAATTTCTAAGGTCCATATGTGTAGGCGTTTCTATCTACATTATAATGATTTGCAAAACTAATAAAGATGACTAAGCCACAAAATAACAGATAAAATAATTATTAAAAAAATATATGCATATGAAATATCTGTGAAAATTTAAATAACAGAGAAACAAAGTATAAATGACTTCGGGCAACAAATTTAAAATTCAGCAAAGAGATATTGAACAAAGTAGTTTTGCATGTACCGTTATACAATAAGTATTTATGAAAGTAAAATAGCAGACACAGTTTCTAACCCAATAAGTACAACAAACTATCAATAATATACTTCTACATTCTTGTCACCGCTTCCACAGTGTTCATGGTTTGTGACAAAAGTGTAACTAAATACTCACCTAGAGTTATTGCAAAACCCAAACACTTAGTAGTTTGAAGCGACACACCTAAAGGCTGAAACTCTTGTGTTATAAATTAAACGAAATATTTCTGATATCTTTGTTGCAATTATTGTCCCTCTTAGTGGTTTATTGGAATTGAACACACAATCGTTTTAAGCTTTTAAACGATATGCCACAAAACGATATTTGCGAGTATTTCAAATTTTTGAGTTACCACCATTTTGAATTTTTCAAAATTGATTTCGAGTGGATCAACCAAATATCGTTGAGTGGCATATCGTTTGAACCTCATTTAATTCTAAATCCAAAAAGAATAATAGTAAATATAAAAAAAATAGTAGTACAGCAAAATGGGGCAAAATTAGAAAACACGATTTCATTGTTTTTTGGCCGCCATTTTTAATCAGTTAAAGATATGGATGTGTAAATTTCACCATTGGTTTTCTCTTGAAAATCTACATCGAAATTATGTATCACATGACCACTTTCCATTTAAAAAAAACAAAGTTACATTCAAAATGGCGGATAATTTTTTTGAAATCTTAATAAAAATAGTATTTTTAAATAGAGTAGGTTCCTTCTCATTGACCTTTAAAATTTCCTTATATACGTAATATTAAACCGTTTCCAGACTTTACAAACACCTGGTATGCAGGGTGGGTGAAAAGTCTGAGGCCGGTTTCAATATTTCGTATATAAGGAAAATTTGAAGGTAGATGTGATTGAGGAACCTACTCTAAGTAAAAATACTGTTTTATTAAAATGTCAAAAATTTGGTCTGCCGTTTTGAATGTAATGTTTTTTTTTAAAGGATAGTGGTCATGTGATCTATCATTTCAATGCAGCATTTTAAGACAACATCAATGGTGAAAACCACACATCCAAACTCAAACCGTTCTGAAAATATTTGCATTTATTTGCATTGAATCATATCATTTAAATATGATTTATTTAATAATCATATCATTATTATTTTTGTTCAGTTTTGTTAAAATTGATGTACATTAAATTAAAACCTTATGATTTGATTGTTGAATAATGTTAAATTTTATTCAACATTAAAATTTGATAAGTAAGACTTTCAATTACTTTATTTCATTTTTACATTAAATGATATGATTCAATGTAAATAAATGCAAATATCTTCAGAATGGTTTGAGATATGGATGTGCAGTTTCCCCATTGATTTTATCTTAAAATTCTGCATTGAAATGATGTATCACAAGATAACTTTCCTATTTAAAATAACAAAGTTATATTCAAAATGGCTGATCTAAGATAGCAGAAATTTATTTTAACATGTTAATAAAATACTATTTTTAGATATAATAGTAGGTTCCTCAATCTACCTTCAAATTTTCCTTATATACGAAACATTAAGCCGTTGTCAGACTTTTCACCCACCCTGTATAATGAAAACAAATATTAAAAGCAGGGAATTTTGTATTTTTAGGAAAAATGAAAACTTTTGCGAGAAAGTTGTAGAATTTTTGGCATTGTTAAAAGAGTTCCTTAGCCATAATGGTAAGGACTGCTTTTTCTTCTTTGAACTTCTCACGGTTAAAGGACCGTGCAGGATGATCGCCGCCACAGTTCGGACACTTTGCAGCTCTTGCTATTATGATCTTTTTTACCGAATGTTTCTTGCTTTGTACAAGTAGAGCTTACGTCTACAAACCCTTGATACTTAAAAAAAACATCAAGGGATTGGGACAAAAGGTTTAACAGAAAGATGATGAAAACCTGCATAAATATACTCTGGCAATGTAGGTAAGCCAAATGTTAAAATTAGAAGTGCAGTGGCTTTTTTTCCTCAATTTTTGTTGCACATTAGCAATTGGTATCATTTCCTCCAAACTAATGGGGATCAAGTCTCTACAAGTAATGATACGTTTTGAATAGTTCAAGGATCTGTGGGGTTCTACAGACCCCTTAACTGTGACGTTAAAAGAGGTTACCTTTAACAGCGACAAACATTGTTCAGTAATCGCTTTGTAATAACAAAGATTTATTTAGCCTTTGATAAATCCGAGTCTTTTTCGTCTTTAGAAAAAACTAAAAATTTGGAAGCTGGCAACTCGGATGGTTGTTGAGTAGCCCTCTCCTTTGTCTTTTTAAACAATTCTTTGTTTATAGAATCATCAGACAAATCTAAAGTGTGAGTTGCAGTTTTTTGTTCCATTGGATTGTTTGTCCAGCGCATCGTGTTAGGCGGTATTGAGCTTATCAGATCACTTCCGAACCCCAGTTCCGTGAGGATCCCGAGCAATCTTTTGCCAGATTGGATGGGCATCAGTCAGGAACAAAATACTAATATGAACCCAATTTCCTTCAACACTGCAAACACTTCCTGTCTAAGGTCCGAAGTGGCTGGCCCCTGAACAGAAACCATGCAAATGTCTCGGCAGAGCAAGCTCACATCAGCCAGAGGTTGTCACAACTCAGCCAGGTTCAGCACTCCCAATGCGCATTGGCTCTGCACAGTTGAAACCCTAAAAAAGGCGAGAGTTGGAATGTATGTATTGTTTATTGCAATATAGCACAGGGGAGGTAAAAAGTCAAACGTCAACTCAACCTATGCTCTCGTTAAAGATTTTCTTCAGACTCCTTGTGGGCCGTACCCCATTAGAGGTTAAGGGTCAAGTAGAACTCTAAAAAATAGCTTTATAGCTCCAACACTGATTTCTGGATGTTTGTTTTGAAACCTGTACCGAGTAAACATTTTCCAGATATCTTCAACACTCAACGCCATAGTACCTTTCATAAACTTCAAAACGCCACCATTTTGTTTAGTGTGAACCTTTTGAAGTCGGATTTGCGGCATTGTATTCTACCAAATTAGACCTTTAATTTGATGTACAACTCACCCCACGCTCTCATTTAAGATTTTCTTCTGACTCCTTGTGGGCTGTCCCCCCAAAGTGGTAGCGGCTCATTGAAATTGTGGTAAAATAGTGTTTTATGCCCAGGAACAGTGTACCAAGTTATATAGTTCCATCTGTAACGGTTAAAAAAATATTAACCCGTTCCGGGACTTTTCACCACCCCTATGTATGTATGTAATTGGACCAATGTATGTGTTAGACATTGTTTGACTCGAGATACCTTGAACTGTATTAAGCTGAAAATATTTAATAATGATAGCCGAATACAAACTGCATTATTTTTATTAAATACCAGCATTTAAAACA
>JAGFPH010001331.1:242183-252847 GCA_018207615.1 Philaenus spumarius | reverse complement strand
TTTTCAGAACAAATAATACAGAAATTGGTTACTATAGTAATTCAGTGTACATAATGAACAGTAAAACTATCTTCAACTGGAATGTTTGATTCACTAATTATTAAAATATTAAAACTGTAATAGGAAATTTGTAATTAATACAGCTTTTTTTATATTTATAAAACATTCATCAAGTAGAAGTAGCAACACACTAAATATTATAAAAATTAATTGTTATGTCACTTATTGCCAGCAATTGTTTTTGAAATTTCCTTCAAATTAAATTTTAAACATTACACAACATATGTTTCAGGCATTAATCATAAATTGTACATGCGACAGACATGACGCCCATCTAACACATGATATAAAGAACACATCCAGACATTAAACACCCTGAAAAATGCAAGTTCACAGAGCACATAGTAAGGTGCAATCGATAGTTTATACAAAATTGAAGAAAACATGCAAATACAGTAGGGTACCTCGGATAACACGGACTATGTCAAAAATCGAGAGGGAAACATAAGGTAAACTGGTGAATTCAATGAATACGTGGTCAAAGATGTGAAAAAAGGCATCTACTGTATTATCAAATGAAAAACTAAAGTCAAAATAAAATACAAAATGATAAAAAGACATACATAGGCTACAGTACATGTTCCAGATAAAAAATTATTACTTAAAGAAGTCCATTAGTTATTTCTGTTTAACGGAACTCACTCGCTTGTGCGCCGTAATATTTTTACACTAATGGTTTTAACTGCTTTACATTGAACAGCGAGTATGAGTTTTATTGATCAACGTGACATTTAGTGAAAAAGCATTAACAAAACTGTATTGAAGATTAGCAAAGCGTAAAAATGGAAATAAATTACAAATATAAAATGATAAAAAAACATACATAATCTACATGTTCCAGTAAAAAAAAGATTTTTAAGAAGTCCATAAGTGTTTTCTGTTTAACGGAACTCGTTCGCTTGAAAACTAATCAAACAATGTGCAGTATGACACACGCAACGTTTTAAGAACGAGTGTTTACTTGATACAGAATCAAACTACTGTATTCACAAAAACTGAAGGAGAAGAGTGAGAGGGCAGAAAGCCAGATAGGGTAGAAGTTATACACAATAGAAGGTCAAATAGAAGCAGGAAGCAGGTGCATGATGACATCAACATCGCGTAAACAATAATCACAGACGTTTGTCTATTCTTACTACGCTACTAAGTGTATCCGACTACCTGATTAATATTATTGGTTATTCAAGTGAATTAATTGATTGTTTATTTAGATCACTACTTATAAATAATGTTATAAAAAAAATCTTAATCCTATTGATGATTCGCAAAGCATAGGAATTATTGTATTGTACAGTACTGTATTCATTGATGATTAAAAACTGTGCTTTTTATTTACCGGAACCATTTTTGATGAAACATTAAGGGACTAATATAATTACAGTAGGCCTACAGTAGATATGACGCTATATGCGGATTTCACTTTGCGCAGTTATATTAACGAATGTGTATACCGCAAACCGAAATCTTTTTCTTTTTGTTTTACTACCTCAATTAACCCGGAACTCGATTAGTCTGGGCTCGGATAGCCCGCGCCTCTACTGCATTGTATAAATGCAAAAAAAAAAAAATTTTATGAACCGTGTAAAAGAGTACCAAATATAAAAATATGATCTTCAGCACCCGGATTAATTGACAAAAAACTGTTTGATGCAAACATTTCCAGCCAGCTATCTACCTTGATACAATCAGCTGTTAATGCAGGCAACCATCTCAATTACATGCCATGTCAACTACAAATGTTATTAAGTGTGAGTGTTATATGGAGTACTGTTTGTTGATGTTTTGTTTTCGAGTTAAATATTTTAAGAAGTGTTTCAATCACTCGATGATGGGCGATTAGTGTCCGAAAAAGTGTCACGTAATCTTAATTTAATTTGGCAAAAACTTCAAAAGGAATGCTGGCGGTAAGTGAAATTAATAAACAGTCATTCATTAGCACAATCGGTTGTTCCAGATAACCAATAATTATTGTAATAAATATGATCAGTTCACTACTTAACCAAATTTAAACAATCTGATAGGAAATTTAATCTGTAATAGTGGAAAGCGGTCTTAAAGAAAACCTACTTTTGTGACACTATTAGTATTGAGATCCTGCTATCATAAATCACAAGCTCCTCGAATCTGCCATTTTTAATATCGTAGGTTTTGGAGATCTATCCCTTTTAAATAGATAGTGTCCGTTTAAACCCTGATCTATTCAGTACACAGTCTGAAAGATTCTGACCACCAGCACGAAATAATACAAGAAATGTTCAATATTTTAAAATTAAAATGCTGATAGTGGTTGCAAGCATTTGCATTTCAATACCAGTTACCCAAGTCAGAAAAAATATCCTAGTAAAAACATAGTGTGGTAAAAAATCTATTTTTTCCTTAAAAATTTTTTTCTTTCTTTTTCTGAGAGATTTTCAAATTATTGTTGGTATTTGGGATTTATGTTTTCAAAGAAATAACTGTATTACATAGTCATCAGTTATCATTTCTTTTTATGATGCTAAATTCAATCTCTGGAAGAGATAATTTATGATAATTTAAATACATATTTTATAATTCGTTCATATGATCTTGTATTAACACGAATACACAACAAACAAAAACAACATTCTGCAGGGACTGTTTTCATTCATTTGTATAAGCTGTATATTTGTATATGCAACAAAGTTCACATTAACGAATAAAAAAAATACTAAAATTAAATTATGTTTTCATAGAAAGGTTTTTTAAATGATAGGAAGTGGTTGTACTGTATATAAAAACTATATGTAAATAAATATGCCTATCTATTTGGAAGGAAACCAAACTTATTTTTTGATGACATAATTTTGTTTCTTGTCAACTAAGTAACAACACATTATACATAAAAGTAAAAGTGCATAATTTAAAAACTTGGGCTTCTATATTAATTCAGACCTAAATGAATAAAAATTAGATATTGTAAAAAAAAACAGTCATAAAATAAAAATTCTTAACAAAAATGCACGTTTATTGTTAGCTGTACAAAAAAGCACCAAGGACATAGTTAGCTGTAGCAACTAGTTAACTCATAGCTTCCTTAATATTTATGTCCATGATAATAACTATTCATGTAGTTTTCATGTGTAATCTGACTCTACTTTGAGTGCACGCACCAGAAATTAGAATCAGAGTAAAGGCATTGAAAGTTGAATGTGAACATCAGCCTGTAAACTGAGCATGTCCCCTGACACTTCTGCCTCAGTGAGTCAAGCACATTCATAACGAATCTAAAAATATTAATTCATATTCTCTCCGCACATCTGGCAGTACGGATAATCTACAAACCCTAGTAAATTAGGTTTTCTTTATTTATAGATGTGTACAGTTTACTGCATTTTTATTTGTATAATCTATTAAAATAATAATATACAATATAATATTAGGCCTATATACAATAAATAAAAAAAAAACACTTGGCAAATTTTAAGTTCCTGTATGTTTGTAATTGTAGCAGGCTGTTTCTAGAAACAGATATGTAACTAACTTAAAAAAAACATTGTGAAGTAGTAATTCATGTATATTAAAATAAATAACATTTTGAACATTAATTTTTGTTTTATTTTCAATTTGCTTTCTCCTCATAATACAACAAGCATTTGTATAACTATACAAGTGAAATTTCAGTATTTAATTTCATGATAAATTTTGAATAATTTATTAGTAATGTTACAATAAGCTGATATCATCATTAAAATAACTTTTATATTAGTTTGAGTAAATATGAAGAAGAGAATAATTTTAAGAAAAGACGAAAAAAAAATATGATGAACACCAGGAATTATGTTTTTTGAACTGGTATTTGTAATTAGAAACACTCTAAATTTTTATATAATTTGATTATCAAAGTAATCGCATTTTTCATTTGAACGACATTATTAAAGTACCAAATTTGAATGTAGAGCTGATTTTTTGAAGACCTTCATATTATTATTCTAAAGGCAGCGGCAGCAAAAAAATATATGGCAAGTTGTGCTTAGATAATAGAGTGGCAGACAGAGCCTCTGGATTGATGTTAATAGGGTTGAGATATTTAATGCTTTGAAACTCATACATAACCCAGCATATCGATAGGTTTGTTTGTATTTTACGTTCAATAATGTATACAGGCAAACCTATACCCATACCTATTAATTAGGACATTTGTGATTTCTTTCAATAATTTTAAAGTCCTCACATAAAATTATCTTGAACTTTGCACGTGCATGATTGTGCCTATTTTGATAGAAAGAAAGTGCCCACACCGAATCAACAAAAGTTCCAGTAACTAAAATGGTCAAACATTTCTTTGATCTTTATTGCTAGCTTCGGAAACAAGTAATAAAGAGAAACATTTTTTATTGTAACAATAAAGAAAATTTAGCAACACCATGAAACAAGTGTATGCAAAAAAAAACAATATCAGCAGCATATGTTTTTTTTGTGTTGACCTAACTTTAGATCTTAGCAAGAAATAATGTGCTCCGATACTTAAAAAAAAATATTGCTTGATAAAACATCGTTTATACTTTATACATCAAATATATACATTGATTGTTTTGAATATTATTAAAATTATGTCTAATCTCGTGTGAGATTTACATAAAGATATCTAAGCTAATTTTAAATGTTTGACTTTTTTTGTTAACACTTAAACACATATTAAACTATTTTATTTTGTGAATTTCAGCAAACAATTTTAGTTGGTAAAATTACCTTAGTGTCTTTTGATTAATTTACATTGTGAAGCTTACGAGATCGGTGGCACATGGAAAAAGTAGAGCATGAAACCAACAGCCAGCAATACGTGACACCCTAGTATAGGAACTAAAAATGTGAAATTACGACTTCCGAAAGCAGGCAAGATCGCTGTTATAAGGACTGAACCGGATAGCGCTGCTCCAATCAGAACTAACAGCCATTGAAGCCAACCAATTTGTATTAACCAGAGTAATGAAACTGGAACGTATATCGAGAGAGAATAGCCATAGACGCACAAAAGATCCAATAAGCCCAGTTGAGTCTGAAAAATAATATAGAATAACATTATATGCATCAATTAAATTTAAATTTATTAAATGAAAAATATTCAAAACCGATATAAGGATGATATAGGTTATTCAGGTGGCAATTCTCTCATACACTCGCTATTGTATATAGCGATGTATTCTGATTTCAAGCAAGCTAGAAATCAGAGGACCTTGAAGTAATCTCTAGTTTCGATCAAAATGTGATATACAGGCTTTGATTTTAGTAAGATAAAGGTAAAGTTATTGTTAGAGATTGTGATTAATAAGTTGCAGAAACAAAATGTTTATTTATTGGTTGTGAGTAAGCCTAATTGAATTTATCGAAATTTCTACTACCGCAAGTTAAGAAAAGTTTTATATTCTGACATTCTATATACACGTCAGAAAAAACTAACCATTAGATGGTAAATTAATCTAACGTCTTCCATCATGTGACAAAGTCTGAAACAGTTTTAAATTGGAATAGACTTACCAAACTTTGCTTTCAATTCATTTCTATTAAAACAATACTAAAAAGCCATCAAAAGATTCAGAGAATTCCTAGTAATAACTGATAACTAAATATATTTTGAATGAACCATATTGAAATACAGGGTTCTAAAACATTTTGGTATTGCAGTATATTGGGAAAGTAGATACAAAAGAAAGTTGCTTTAACCAGGTAGCAGAGTATTTGGCTATGTCAGAGGCAATCCATTTAAACAAATTATGTTTTAATTGACAGGAAATGAAACAAGTATTAGCCTACTTTGTTTAATAACAGAGTATTCAAAAACTTACATTAAATCATATTTTTATAAACAATCTATACACATTGATATGTTTATTTTATAAGAGAAGCAATATCTAATAATTTAGACTGAATACCCTATACTACAATAAAATTGTAATAATAATCCAGAATATCTGTAAGCTGCTAATAATATAGGCTACCTATGACAAAAAGAGAAAGTTAAAAAAAACATTTAAAATTTCTACAAGGATAATTCGAAGCTGAAGGGATCATTGTAAAACTTCGAATTATAAAAGCAAAATAGTTTTTTGATTTTTAAGCTCTCAAAATGATTGAAATAGGAACTATGTTGAATATGTTTATTATATAAGGTTTATTTTCACCAATCAAAAGTAAATGATGCTTTATTAGTATGTACAATATAATAAAAAATATATACTGTACTTTATCAAAGTATTGTTGTGAAATGTCCGATTGCCATGTAGCATTAATTGTTTTTACATTTGAAAAATTCTCAAGTACGTTAAGAGAGTGAAAAACAGCTTCCTTGCATTGGTTTGCCCTTCAATGTACTGCCGAAATTCACGCAATTGCTGAAGAACCTCAGACGTTGTAGGGATAGGGAATCTTCAACTTCAGCTTCAACGTCTTCTAAATCCGAAAATTCGGCACATTTTTTGTTTTTCACGTCTTCTAAAAAGTTCACTTGGATGCTAGTCAGATATCTTAACGAATACAGCTTTTTTTAAACAATTTGCTATTGTCGTTTCAGTAACTTGTGACCATGTATTGTGACACATTCTTGCTGCTTGAAGGATATCGATCTTTAAATTTTTGTTTTCCAATGAATCTGTCAAGAGCGTTTGTACAATAAGTCGCTGGTAAAAATTTTTTACAATGCCCTAATCCATTAGCTGTACAACTGAAGTTATGTTCGGGGAGGGGGGGGGGGGGGGGAAATAACCGTAATCTTGTTCATAAGTGGAATAAAGTTATGCGCAGTACAAGTGTCAATAAACAAGATGATTGTTCTGTTCTGTTTACAAAAGGTTTTGTCGAGATTTAACAACAGAGATTGGGCAGAGAATCAATCAACAAACTACAGTATCGGTACCTAGAGAATTCTCGGAAGGCAAAATTCTTGGAAGCTGGTACCACGTCTAGAATTACAATACGTGTACAAACAATAGCGGATAGGCTATGTCCTGTCTCCTATCTACCTGACAGTGATATATTTATTCAGCGATCCAATTCACACCACAAGATTTTATTTTTAGTGTCGATAAAAAAACTTCAAATTAAAGAAGTTGACTTCGAAGTATCCATCATTTTTTACATCATTGATATCAAATAAAGTTCAAGGGACCAAACCGAAATTTCGAATTAATAGTAATTTTGAATTAAAAACATTTGAATTATCCAAACTCTACTGTATAAAAAATAATATGATATAGGCCTAGTCCAAGTTCATTAAGTTAATATTAGGCTACTCCATATTCATTAGGTCCTAATTTTGTGGCATCTGTGGTGGCAGTTTAAAAAAGTCAGTCTATATTAAAAATTTACCGAGTGAAGTTAATTTTAATAATTTATTAATATTTTTACCAAATTAAAGAAGATCGACTTGATAGGGTTTTATTGGAAGTAAAGGGATCTAAATAATTAAATGAACAGTACCCTATTAAACCTTTTTTTATGATTTAAAGAGCATAATATATCAAACTTGAAACAAGTGTAGCATCAAGTAGTATTAGGCCTACAATAAGTTTGCTTTCCTAATAATATAATCACTGAAGAACTTATTGAAAGACTACTGCTATCAACATAAGTCATTGTCACTGTTTAAATGTTAAACTGTGAGTCTAAAATACAATTAAATAGGAAAAACTCCTCAACACAACTTTAATTAATTAAACAATATAATATATATTATATGCCTTCAGTAATGAAAGTAGTCTTCTTGCTATTTTTTTATACTATTACCGGTAATTTTATGGTATATAAAAGTATCTGTTGAATATTCCCTATATTTATGACAAATTAGCGTAACAAAAAACAAATGTAGGCCTACTGTACTGCCCTGCTTAGCACAGATGTGGTATCTGCAAAAACCTAAAACTTGAGAAAACTTGAAAACAAACTTCAAAACCTTCCCGCAGCCAAACTATGTAATGCATCTTGTTTAAATCTTTTGCATTGTGTAAAGAAAAAATGTTGAAATCTTTTCCTATATGTTTTTTATTACATTTCATAATATTTAACTATAAAAAAGCAGTTATGGCAAATATCAGATTTTATTTATTGCTGATTTACTAAGCTATTTGTACTGTATCTACACTTTGCTAGGCCTTAATGTGGTATCTATGCACATACTACATTAAGCCCTAGCAAAGTGTAGATGACTACATTTTAGGTGAGTATTCTTTGTGCTTAATTTAAATAGATTTACTTAGACTTTAATACTGTATCTACACTTTACTAAGCCTTTTAGCGGTACCTATGTGTTTAGATACCACATTCACCCTTGGCAAAATGTAGATAAGTACATTATAGTTTAGTAAATTCTGTAGTTTTTTGCTTTCAACTAACACTTAAATTTGAATTCAACAATGTTCTTTTAGTTAAGTAGGCCTACTGTATAAAACATTTATTTTAACTTGTTTATCCAAGAAAAACTTAGTTATGTGCAACAAAATACTTTAACAAACTATTTTACAGTACCATCAGTAATAAAATTTCTGCATTATGTGTTACAAAAACAAACTAAAAATACTGTTAGTATTCAATAATTTTAAAACTGCAAGTCAAAAAATTAAGATGATCTGACATAATTAGTAAAAAACATTAAAGATGATCTATGGCACTTAAAACACACTGATCCTATTACAATAAAAGGAATGAACTTTTGAATTATTAAGTGTCAGTTACCAAATCCTGAAATGATTAAGTAAAATAAAAATGATTGTAAGTAAATACATTTTTTATAAATGATGAATAGAATTTTCAAGCGTTATTTGAGTATAACTCTAATGAACAATCAATCAGCCTATGTTTTTTTGAACCCGTACCTTTTTGGCAAATATACTCATAGTTTTACACCTTATTTACAACACTACTGCCAAGTTTTTATGTTGATTCGCAGGTAAGGGGGAGAAAGGCTTAAGACTTTTAAAGTTCACTGTAAGTAAACATTATCAATCAGCAGTATTTTTCTAAACATTGGTTATTCTTACTATTGCTGACAAAAAGCAGTTGACCCTTTACGTGCCAAAGCACTAAATTATTTATCAAGTGAATTAATAAGGCAGTCAGAGATTCCTGGCCTCCTCGCAATTGTTTTACATACTTTTAACAATGTGTTACAACACTGGTTATATAAAGTCAGTTAAACATATTAATTATATGTTTGTGTTCCCTATTTGGCTAAGTTTGGCAATGTTGTATTTTCAGGATTAAAAGTTTAAACTTAATTTGGCTTACTCTTCTGTGTCAAAGAAAATAGAGCATACCCCTTTTTTTAGTACCTTCTAAATAAAACAGTCTGGTGAACAAAGAATGAAACACATTTTTCTTAAAAATTTTTTATTTAAAACTGAACTGGTAAGAATAAACGTTTTAGCTTAAAACACATTTTTTATCCACATTAGTTCGAATTTTTAAACTGCATTCTCCTCATTTTCTTCGGCAATACTTGTAGTAGGCAATGACTCCCAAAACTCGATGCTGTTCATTGGAACTATCCCCGTCCTTCCTTTGAACAACTGCAAAATCCCATTTTTCCTTTGCAAAGAAATACCTCTGTGGATCTGTTTGATTTTGGGTTGAGGAACTACCCCAAGTTTTGTTACTCGGACTAGAAAATAATCTAATTACTTCCACTGATCAGCTTTGTAGTCAGTTTTAAAATCAAGTAAAAGACTTCCCCGTCTAGCACAAACACTAACGATGTCATGAATGAAGGGCCTGTCAATAGCATTAGTGAGTTTCTTTGTTGAAAAATGGTTCCGCCAATCGGCAAAATCAATGAGCTGCATAAGGAAAACATTAACCTTTTTAGATGCCATTTCAGTAGCAGAAGCAAAATCGTTAAAGTCTTAAACTTTACCTTTCATGCTACATTTTAGGGATTTTTCTACACAGTGATGGAACGAATCCGCTGACATGAAGGTGTGGCCAGGCTTTAAGTATTTAACTGTAATGTCTTCTGCACAGACAGCTTTAGAGTTTACCAAGTAGATAAGCATTGAGAAATAAGTCCAGTTTTTATTCTGAGAGCTGCAATTGTCCATCCAAAAAACAATGTGTTTTTGGTCACGTATTTCAGGAGATGAGCAAAACTTGTGGGTTGCGCTGATTAGGTCCTCTTTCTTACGACCACTCAAAGCCTCGTGCCAAAGAACAGCAGCAATTTTCGATTGTGACTTGGTTCCAACAGAAGCAAAAGACAGATTATACACTGATAGCCTCTGAATGAAGATGACATTTTTAATCATTTCAAGTCTGGGTAGCATGATAACCTTTTGTAAGTCAACACTGAAAACAACGGTGTCATCTTGATTGTTTTCTTTATCAATTTCCTAGCCTATAGCTCTCTAGCTGTTTTAGCTTTATTAATGTGATCCTCCCAAGTTTTGCAGTTGTTGCAATTCTCAACTTGTAGATCACTTTTAGAATGACCATCGATATTAAAATGTTTACAAATTCCACACACTTCATGGCCGAGTTTTACAAACGATATCTTCATATTTTCTACTTGTTCTCTATAAACTTCATATGAGCACTTAATGAGGGGATATTTGCGTTGAAAGTCATGAAACATGTTTGTAATTGTTAAATCACTTGGCAAG
>JAGFPH010001331.1:195490-242083 GCA_018207615.1 Philaenus spumarius | reverse complement strand
TGTTCCAGATAAAAAATTATTACTTAAAGAAGTCCATTAGTTATTTCAGTTTAACGGAACTCACTCACTTGTGCGCCGTAATATTTTTACACTACATTGCACTTGCCATAACACAGCGAGTATGAGTTTTATTGAACAACGTGACATTTAGTGAAAAAGCATTAACAAAACTGTATTGAAGATTAGCAAAGCGTCCAAATGAAAATAAAATACAAATATAAAATGATAAAAAAACATACATAATCTACATATTCCAGTAAAAATTTTTTTTAAAGAAGTCCGTAAGTGTTTTCTGTTTAACGGAACTCGTTCGCTTGAAAACTAATCAAACAATGTGCAGTATGACACATGCAACGTTTTAAGAGCGAGTGTTTACTTGATACTGAATCAAACTACTGTATTCACAAAAACTAAAAGAGAAGTGTGAGAGGGCGGTAAGCCGGATAGGGTAGAAGTTATACACAATAGAAGGTCAAATAGAAGCAGGAAGCAAGTGCATGATAAGGAATGATGACATCAACATCGCGTAAACAATAATCACAGACGTTTGTCTATTCTTACTACGCTAAGTGTATCCGACTACCTGATTAATATTATTGGTTATTCAAGTGAATTAATTGATTGTTTATTTAGATCACTACTTATAAATAAATAAATTATGTTATTTAAAAAAATCCTAATCCTATTGATGATTAGCAAAGCATAGGAATTATTGTATTGTACAGTACTGTATTCATTGATGATAAAAAACTGTGCTTTTTATTTAACGGAACCATTTTTGATGAAACATTATAGGACTAATATAATTATAGTAGGCCTACAGTAGATTTGGCGCTATATGCGGAATTCACTTTGCGCAGTTATATTAACGAATGTGTCTACCGCAAACCGAAATTTTTTCTTTTTGTTTTACTACCTCAGTTAACCCGGAACTCGATTAGTCTGGGCTTGGATAGCCTGCGTCTCTACTGCATTGTATAAATGCAAAAAAAAAAAAAACAATTTTATGAACCGTGTAAAAGAGTACCAAATATAAAAATATGATCTTCAGCACCCGGATAGAATATTAATTGACAAAAAACTGTTTGATGCAAACATTTCCAGCCAGCTATCTACCTTGATACAATCAGCTGTTAATGCAGGGAACCATCTCAATTGCATGCCATGTCAACTACAAATGTTATTAAGTGTGAGTGTTATATAGAGTACTGTTTGTTGATGTTTTGTTTTAGAGTTAAATATTTTAAGAAGTGTTTCAATCACTCGATGATGGACGATTAGTGTCCGAAAAAGGTGTCGTGTAATGTTAATTTAATTTGGCAAAAACTTCGAAAGGAATGCTGGCAGTAAGTGAAATTAATAAACAGTCATTCACTAGCACAATCAGTTGTTCCAGATAACCAATTATCACATATATTATTTCTCAAGGCCATTTTTTTGTCGGTACGCCATAACTTCCTTAATACACCATCAAATTACATGAATGAGGCATCATTTTAAAGCTTTCCTTAACCGCTACACCGGAAAAATATACAAAATACAATTATACGAAAAAATTAAAAAAAAAGAAATACAAAATCCGAAAGTAACAGTGATGTAAGATCAAGTAAGTTGTAGGGATATTTTCCTGGCGTTGGCAACACTGATGATAACAATACCCAACTGGAAAGTGGAAAGTAAGTAAGTTAGAATGCGAATGCTTCGCACGGGTCATCTAGTTGTAATAAATATGATCAGTTCACTACTTAACCAAATTTAAACAATCCGATAACAAATTTAATCTGAGAATAGTGGAAAGCGGTCTTAAAGAAAACCTACTTTTGTGACACTTTTAGTATTGATATCCTGCTATCATAAACCACAAGCTCCTCGAACCTGCCATTTTTAATATCGTAGATTTTGAAGACCTATCCTTTTTAAATAGATAGTGTCCGTTTAACCCTGATCTATTCAGTACACAGTCTGAAAGATTCTGACCACCAGCACGAAATGTTCAATATTTTAAAATTAAAGTGCTGATAGTGGATGCAAGCATTTGCATTTCAATACCAGTTACTCAAACAAGTCAGAAAAAATATCCTAGTAAGAACATAGTGTGGTAAAAAATCCAATTTTTTTCTCTCTTTTCCTGAGAGATTTTCAAATTATTGTTGGTAGTATTTGGACTTTATATTTTCAAAGAAATAATTATTATATAGTCATCAGTTCCAATTTCTTTTTATGATGCTAAATTCAATCTCTGGGAGAGATAATTTTAAGATAATTTAAAAACATATTTTATAATCCGTTCATATGATCTTGTATTAACACAAATACACAACAAACAAAAACAACATTCTGCAGGGACTGTTTTCATTCATTACGTGTATATTTGTATATGCAACAAAGTTCACATTAACAAATAAAAAAAAAGACTAAAATTAAATTATGTTTTCATAGAAAGGTTTTTTAAATGATAGGAAGTGGTTGTACTGTATATAAAAACTATATGTAAATAAATATGCCTATCTATTTGGAAGGAAACCAAACTTATGTTTTGATGATATCATTTTGTTTCTTGTCAACTAAGTAACAACTCATTATACATAAAAGTAAAAATGCATAACTTAAAAACTTGGGCTTCTATATTAATTCAGACCTAAATGAATAAAAATAAGATATTATAAAAATAATACAGTAGTAAAATAAAAATTCTTAACAAAAATGCATGTTTATCTCAAAAGCATTTTATGGTCCAAGTCTTAGTAGTCACCAAGGACATAGTTAGCTGTAGCAACTAGTTAACTCATAGCTTCCTTAATATTTATGTCCATGATAATAACTATTAATGCAGTTTTCGCGTGTAATCTGACTCTACTATGAGTGCACCCACCAGAAATTAGAATCAGAGTAAAGGCATTAAAAGTTGAATGTGAACATCGGCCTGTAAACTGAGTATGTCCTGACACTGCTGCCTCAGTGAGTCAAGCACACTCATAACGAATCTAAAAATATTAAATCATATCCTCTCCGCATGTCTGGCAGGCGGATAATCTACAAACATTATTAAATTAGGTTTTCTTTCTTTGGAGATATGTAGGCTACAGTTTACTGCACTTATTTGTATAATCTATTTATAGTATATAACTACAAAAAAAACAACTGGCAAATTTTAAGTTCCTGTATGTTTGTAATGTAGCAGGCTATTTCTAGAAACAGAAATGTAACTAACTTAAAATAACTTTGTGAAGTAGTAATTCATGTATATCAAAATAAATAACTTTTTTAACAGTTAATTTTTGTTTCATTTTCAATTTGCTCTCTCTTCATAATGCAACAAACATTTGTATAACTGTTACCTGAAATTGTTTTTTCAATTGCGAGTAATGGTAAGGATCATTCAGTATTTAAATTGCATGATAAATTTTGAATAATTGACTAGTAATGTTACAATAAGCTGTTATCATCATTAAAATAACTTTTATATTAGTTTGAGCGAATATGAAAATGAGAACAATTTTAAGAAAAGACGTTGATGGAAAAAAAGTTAATATGAACACCAGGAATCATGTTTTTTGAACTGTTATTTGTAATTAGAAACACTCTAAATTTTTATATAATTTGATTATCAAAGTAATCGTATTTTTCACTTGATCAACAATATTAAAGTACCAAATTTGAATGTAGAGCTGATTTTTTGAAGACCTTAATATCATTCCTAAAGGCAGCGGAAGCAAAAAAATATGCGGCAATTTATGCTTAGATAATAGAGTGGCAGACAGAGCCTCTGGATTGATGTTAACAGGGTTGAGATATTTAAAGCTTTGAAACTCATACATAACCCAGCATATCGATAGGTTCGTTTGTATTTTACGTACAATAATGTATAAGGCAAACCTATACGCATACCTATTTAATTAGGACATTTTTGTAATTTCTTTTAATAATTTGAAAGTCCTCACATAGAATTAGCTTCATCGGAATTATTCTAAACTTTGCACATGATTGTGCTATTTTGATAGAAGGAAAGTGTCCACACCGAATCAACAAAAGTTCCAGTAACTAAAATGGTCAAAAATTTCTTTGATCTTTATTGCTAGCTTTAGAAACAAGTAATAAAGAGAAACATTTTTTACCGTAACAATAAAGAACATTTAGAAACACCATCAACCAAGTGTATGAAAAAAAACAATATCAACACAAAGATGCTGTATAAATGTTTTTTTTTGTGTTGACCTAACTTTAGATCTTAGCAAGAAATGTGCTCCGATACTTTAAAAAACTATTGGTTGCTATAACATCGTTTATACTTTATACATCAAATATATACATTGATTGTTTTAAATATTATTAAAATTATTTCTAATCTCTTGTGAGATTTACATAAAGATATCTAAGCTAATTTTAAATATTTGACTTTTTTGTTAACACTTAAACACATATTAAACTATTTTATTTTGTGAATTTCAGCAAAAAACAATTAATTGGTAAAATTACCTTTAGTGTCTTTTGATTCATTTACATAGTGAAGCTTACGAGATCGGTGGCACATGGAAAAAGTAGAGCATGAAACCAACAGCAAGCAATACGTGACACCCTAGTATAGGAACTAAAAATGTGAAATTACGACTTCCGAAAGCAGGTAAGATCGCTGTTATAAGGACTGAACCGGATAGCGCTGCTCCAATCAGAACTAACAGCCATTGAAGCCAACCAATTTGTATTAACCAGAGTAATGAAACTGGTACGTATATCGAGAGAGAATAGCCATAGACGCACAAAAGATCCAATAAGCCCAGTTGAGTCTGAAAATAATATAGAATAACATTATATAGCCTACATCAATTAAATTTAAATTTAATAAATGAAAAATATTCAAAACAGATATAACGATGATATAGGTTATTCAGGTGGCAATTCTCTCATACACTCGCTATTGTATATAGCGATGTATTCTGATTTCCTGCAAGCTAGAAATCAGAGGACCTTGAAGTAATCTCTAGTTTCGATCAAAATGTGATATCTAGGCTTTGATTTTAGTAAGATAAAGGTATAGTTATTGTTAGAGATTTTAATTAATAAGTTGCGCAAACAAAATGTTTATTTATTGGTTGTGAGTATAAGTCTAATTGAATTTATCGAAATTCCTACTACCGCAAGTTAAGAAACGTTTTATATTCTGTCATTCTATATACACGTCAGAAAAAACTAAAAATTAGATGGTAAATTAATCTAACGTCTTCCATCAAGTGACAAAGTCTGAAACAGTTTTAAATTGGAATAGACTTACCAAACTTTGCTTTCAATTCATTTCTATTAAGACAATACTAAAAAGCCATCAAAAGATTCAGAGAATTCCTAGTGATTATAACTGATAACTAAATATATTTTAAATGAACCATATTGAAGTACAGGGTTCTAAAACATTTTGGTATTGCAGTATATTGGGAAAGTAGATACAAGAGAAAGTTGCTTTAAGGCGGGTTGACATGGTACGAGTAAGCCCGGACCGAGCTAGCTTGGATGTTGCGCTCGGATCACTCGGACGCTACTCGTACCATGTCAACAATGCGTCCGAGTATCTCTGAAGTGACAAACTCGGGCCGAGTAAAGTCGGATACTACTCTACTTTCTCGGATACGAGTGTCTTATATTCTCAAGATGGCTACAGAGGAGCTTAAAGTGGTAAAAAACAAGAAAAGCATTAAAAGGCTGTCCGATAGGGAAACAGTTTATTTTGTTGAATTGTATGAAGCTGAGGAAGTCCTGTTCGTTCAGGAACTCTACGCCAATACTTTGGATCCCGTACTTCCTCAATTAGCATATCGGCAACACATAACAATCCTTTACGCACAAAATCAGACATAATTTACGAACAAATAATCAATCAATTACTGTTTTACTAATTTCTCGCCATTACCACTAACAAAATTCAATCCGAGTGTTGTTAATTCAATCCGAGTGTTGTTGTGCATGTCAACACCGTTCCGAGTTTACCGGCTTGAATGTACTCTGACCGAGCACAAATAGCTAGCTCGGTCCGAGCTTACTCGTACCGTGTCAACCCGCCTTTAACCAGGTAGTGAAGCAGAGTATTTGGATATGTCAGAGGCAATCCATTTAAACAAATTAGGCCTATGTTTTAATTGACAGGAAATGAAACAAGTATTTAGCCTACTTTGTTTAATAACAGAGTGTTCAAAAACTTACATTAAATCATATTTTTATAAACGATCTATACACATTGATATGTTTATTTTATAAGAGAAGCAATATCTAATAATTTAGACTGAATACCCTATACTACAATAAAATTGTAATAATAATCCAGAATATCTGTAAGTTAATAAATAATATAGGCTACCTATGACAAAAAGAGAAAGTTAAAAAAAAAACATTTAAAATTTCTACAAGGATAATTCAAAGCTGAAGGGATCATTGTAAAACTTCGAATTATAAAAGCAAAATTGTTTTTTGATTTTTAAACTCTCAAAATGATTGAAATAGGAACTATGTTGAATATGTTTATTATATAAGGTTTATTTTCACCAATCAAAAGTAAATGATGCTTTATTATTATGTACAATATAATAAAAAATATATACTGTACTTTATCAAAGTATTGTTGTGAAATGTCTGATTGCCATGTGAAATGTCTGATTGCCATGTAGCATTAATTGTTTTTACATTTGAAAAATTCTCAAGTACCGTACGTTAAGAGAATGAAAAACAGCTTCCTTACACTGGTTTGCCCTTCAATGTAGGCCTACTGCCGAAATTCACGCAATTGCTGAAGAACCTCAGACGTTATAGGGATGGGGAATCTTCAACTTCAGCTTCAACGTCTTCTAAATCCGAAAATTCGGCACATTTATTGTTTTTCACGTCTTCTAAAAAGTTCACTTGGATGCTAGTCAGATTTCTTAATGAATACAGCTTTTTTTAAACAATTTGCTATTGTCGTTTCAGTAACTTGTGACCATGTATTGTGACACATTCTTGCTGCTTGAAGGATTTCGATCTTTACATTTTTGTTTTCCAATGAATCTGTCAAGAGCGTTTGTACAATAAGTCGCCAGTAAAAATGCTAAATATTTTTTACAATGCCCTGATCCATTGGCTGCACAACTGAAGTTATGTTCGGGAAGGGGGGGGGGGGGGAAAACCGTAAACTTGTTCATAAGTGGAATAAAGTTATGCGCAGTACAAGTGTCAATAAACAAGATGATTGTTCTGTTCTGTTTACAAAAGGTTTTGTCGAGATTTAACAACAGAGATTGGGCAGAGAATCAATAGACAAACTACAGTATCAGTACCTAGAGAATTCTCGGAAGGCAAAATTCTTGGAAGCTGGTACCACGTCTAGAATTACAATACGTGTACAAACACAAACAATAGCGGATAGGCTATGTCCTGCCTCCTATCTACCTGACAGTGACATATTTATTCAGCGATCCAATTCACACCACAAGATTTTATTTTTAGAGTCGATAAAAAAACTTCAAATTAAAGAAGTTGACTTCGAAGTATCCATAATTTTTTACATTGATATCAAATAAAGTTCAAGGGACCAAACCGAAATTTCGAATTAACGGTAATTTTGAATTAAAAACGTTCGAATTATCCAAGCTCTACTGTATAAAAAATAATATGATATAGGCCTAGTCCAAGTTCATGAAGTTAATATTAGGCTACTCCATATTCATTAGGTCCTAATTTTGTGGCATCTGTGGTGGCAGTTTAAAAAAGTCAGTCTATGTTAAAAATTTACCGAGTGAAGTTCATTTTAATAATTTATTAATATTTTTACCAAATTAAAGGAGATCGACTTTGATAGGGTTTTATTGGAAGTAAAGGGATCTAAATAATTAAATGAACAGTACCTTATTAAATCTTTTTTTTTACGATTTAAAGAGCATAATATATCAAACTTGAAACAAGTGTAGCATCAAGTAGTATTACAATAAGTTTGCTTTCCTAATAATATAATCACTGAAGAACTTATTGAAAGACTACTGCTATCAACATAAGTCATTGTCACTGTTTAAATGTTAAACTGTGAGTCTAAAATACAATTAAATAGGAAAAACTCCTCAACACAACTTTAATTAATTAAACAATATAATATATTATATGCCTTCAGTAATGAAAGTAGTCTTCTTACTATTTTTTGATACTATTAATTTTATAGTATATAAGTATCTGTTGAATATTCCCTATATTTATGACAAATTAGCATAACAAAAAACAAATGTAGGCCTCCTGTAGCCTAGGTACATTACAAGAAGAAGACAAGAGCAAATTCGGCACAAGTTTACTATTCGACCCTTGCCTAATATTTTTGCAGACAACGATGTTGTTTTACATTCTACTGTTAAATGTTGAATAGGCCTACAGGTAAACATACTGTGACTAAATACTGTAGGTTAGAACCTTTTAAGGTTTTTTCTTTTATTATTCTTGCATTTCTGTTAAAATAGGTCGAATAGTAAACTTGCGCCGCAAATTCAATATCGCCGCAAATTAAGATTGAATTATAACTTTCATATTAAAAATGTTTCGATTTAAGGCTATATAGGCTAACTATAAGTTGTTTTATTTGCACACAGGTTGGTACCCCTGCTGCAATAGGGTGTGGAGGAGTATTTTAAATTTTAGCCCTGCATGAGTATTATCAGATAATTTGCCATTTTACAAGCTTTACCTGTTGCGATCCCTGCCATTTCAGAATACCCCACAGAATGGAAGGAAGAAGCCAGGCATATGCAAAGATAGCTGTTGCAGATAACGTTACGGCGTGAAAGTCATACTTCCAATGATAACTCCGACTCGCAGCAGTTTGTAAATAATTAGCCAAGTTACCACTGATTGCAATAGTAAATACTAAAGTTACGCAAACCCAAAACGGACCATATAAGTCTGGTTTGGACTGAATGTGATGCTGCAAGTAATTTATACCAGGTTTTGGAAACATGGCCCAAACAATTCTTTCCAACACTTGATCAGTGTTAACATCAAACAGTTTTTGATAGTATTCAAGGCTCCAAATTGAGAGAGATGTTAGATTATCTGTGTCATTGTATGGTGAATTGCCAGGTAATGTCCCATCTGAAGAAGCTCCAGGTGTGTCAGCAGCATGATTGAAATTTATTGTGTGTGAATTAATTTCTAGTTTAGCAGCTGAACTTGAATCTTGAATTGGAAATTCTTGAAACTGTAGTTTGGATTGAGCGTAGGGCGATTCTATTTCAATGAGACTATTAGTTGTATGTTGAGAAGTCATTTTTAGGCTAATCGGCACACTAAGGTATACGTGTTTGATTAATTTAAGATTTGCCTTGCATTACAAAATATAACTTAAAACTATCTTAGTTGTTTCATTTAGATTTAATGTGGTAAATGATAACTATATTTTAAACTATACGGTACTATAGTTAAAAGAATATAGATATTGAAATGTGGCACTGAAAATCCTTGGAAACTTAATGTTTACTATACAAAAATAACAATGTGAACACACAAGATCAGCTGATTTGTCAATTGTCATTTTGGCTATTTTACACATATGCCTTTTAGATTTGTACTTGTAAGCACGATATACATATATTATATAATACATTTAATATTTAAAATAGTGATATAGCGTTAAAAAAATGTTACACCGGTAAATACAAAATGTAATACGAAATTGAAAAATTGTATTTGGACTACAACATGAATGTTAATATTATTTTGTAATGGTATTCAATTACAGTATTATGAAAAGACTTGGTCCGTCGCTGGTTCCACAGTGACGATTTAGGCAAATCATAACACTTCAATATCATTATCATGTCCATATCTCGCGTAGACTAATCATTCATTCAGCTATTCTTCATTCATAATAAGGGATTCACAGTAACCATAACCTATAATATTTCAGTTATGTATTTCGTTTCGTGAACAAAATGTTAGAAGGTCTTGTGGCATGGGTGCTAAACAACTATTTAGGAAAATACGTCGAAAATTTGAATACGGACCAATTGAGTATTGCATTATTGCAAGGTAAGATAACTAAATAGCTGCTACTGTCTATCATTAGGTTATCATGAACTAGGCCTAGGCTAGTAAAGATTAGGCAGATCAGTAAAGATTGGTTTATGACGGTATATTAAAAACTAAAACGCTCTTCCAATTATGGTTCTTTGATATATTTCTTTTATTTGTACCTCTGTTTAAATAATAATTGATCTTGATATTGAGATTTAATTTAGAGAATGAGACATTTAGTGGATTTCAATAATTCACCCAAGTTAAGTTACTTGTTATGACTTAAATTATAAATAGGCCTACTGTCAATTGTATTCATGCACATCAATCATAACATTTGTTAAGTTAATAAGTAATTTTATGTTTTGTTAATTCTGACTAGGCCTACTATTGTATGCTGGCGTAAGTTTAGGCCTACTATTCGACCCTAGCTTAATATTTTTGCAGACGACTTTGTTTTACATTCTACTGTTAAATGTTGAATACAGGTAAACATACTGTGACTAAATCCTATAGGTTAGAACATTTTAGGTTTTTTTAATTATTATTCTTGCATTTCTGTTGCTATAAGTTAGCCTAAGGTCGAATAGTAAACTTGCGCCTGTATGCTTACCATTGCTGCCTCTTATTAATCACCCTGTGGCAAATTTTCAGTATATGCCTACCACTAATTGTTCTATAATGGCTGGGTTGCAACCTAAGCACACAAAAATCTTAAGCTTAAGTTTTAAATTCATGAAGCTATGTTAAACCACTGAGAAGAGCAAAAACGTATTGAAAACAGGCCTAGCCTATCTAAGTAAATAACATTTTGCATTAAAAATGTTAAACTCCGTCTATCATTAACTTATTTGCATTAAAGCAATTTCAAATTCATCTTTAGTGATTCACTGTATGCTTTGAATTCAGACCATGAGTACCTACAAAATTTTTGTTTAGAATAAATCAACGTAAAACCATTATTTCAAATTCTGTATTTAGCCTACCTAATTAACTTATAGACAATAAGTTTTGTAATTATTCGTAGAACTATTCTATGTTGCAAGACATTTGGCAAAGTCAGAGTATCAAGCCCTATCGAGATCAAAGCAGGCTACGCTTCTTTGGATTATTTAGGTTAATAATTAGTGATAGGGCCTACCAACCTATGCACATTGTTGCTGATATGTTTTTTTATGAATTGGAAAGTAGCCTTCTGTGATTAGGCTCGAAGGAAATATAATGACCAGTACTGGGAGGTAAGTTTATGATCAGGTTGTAGTTATTATGTTTTTTCTATACAATCTGTATTATAATAAAAATATGGTAGGCCTATAGCTTTATGAACTGGAAAGTAGGGCCTACTGTGATTAGGATCTAAGGAAATATACTGTGACCAGTAAAAATGTAAGTGGTGAGTTTATGTTCATGTTATTATTTTAATGAAATGCTCCATTTAGGTTATAGTTTTTCGAATAATACAGTTGTCTACATAAACTTTTAAATTAGGATAACCTTCCAAAGATTTTTTTATTGATATGGAGTGGTGTGTTATAGTATGTTAGTCCATTTCTCCTGTGAATTATTGATCAAAAGTAAAAACTGGTTAGGCCTACCTTGTTTAATTTTCAATGATCTCCTTTGATGTAAGAAAAAATAGGAATAAGCTTATGTTATTTGACTCTTATTTTTTTTAAATATCATAGTTTTCAAGATATTTTTGTTTTAACAATTAAATGCCTGCCATTTTGAAATGGGTGAAGGAAGTTGGTTCATTATTTTTATGGAAGTTGTATCATTGCACCATTAGCCCATACATTTTTGGAGCGTTTGTTGATAGTGTGTCATTTTTGTCACATTTATCCTGTGCACAGCTACCTTCAAAATAGCGATTTGCAGTAGGCCTACGGTGAATTTTGTTCAACTACGGTATTTTAAAGTTTTTAATAGCATAAATTGTAACAAAGTGCAAAAAAATAAATATTGTATGATAGCCTACTGTAGCCTACTGTTGTCTGGAGTATTGTTTTAGGTTTTTATTTGAGGATATGTAGGCCCTACACATTTTTTTAAGAATGTTTTGATTTTTATTATTTATCAATAGGCCTATGTTACTAAAAACCAGTTTCCCCTTTATTTTCAAAGGTATTGTGGCTAAAATTTAAAAAAAATTATAGGTGTACCCCTAGTAACCATTAAACAAATTTTCCTTTATTGCTTATGAAAATATATTTTAACCATTGAAAAAAAACAACAATAGTAGCCTATATTACAAACATTTTATAGAAAAACCAAAGCAGATATACAATTGTTTTTAGCCTAGGTGATTTTGACAACAAGCCAAGACAGGACTAAAAGCCTGTTTGCATGACCTCATTACTTCATCACCTCTCATGCGTAGGCCTTCCACTTTCCTACCACGTTTATGATTAAGAAAACATTTTATTAAATTTTATGTGGTTTTTATGTTATTTAGTTGTCATAGTTAATGTATTTGTATGATCTCTATTCATATTTTGGTAGATTACTTAGAAAGCAATTATGATAAAATATTTAACCCTTAGTTAGGCGCACCCCTAGGACTAACGTCAGTAGGCGCCAGCGGCAAAATCCCCGCTCTTTCATTTTCCAGAATTCTGTTGCTATTTTGCAGCATTTAAAATTTGGTAGGGTTCAAAACTGATAGGGTTTAAAACTTGGCCATTGGGCCCATGGTAACCCCCCCCCCTCCCCACGTGGATTTGAACCGGGTACATTTATGGTATTTTACGTTTTGATCGATTTTGGGAGAACCAAGCGAGCTATAAGGCCGTGTAAAAAACCAAAATGTGCAGAATAATACCCTACATTTATTTTTTATACAATACTCTAAAAATGTTTCATTGTCGTAAGAAAAATATAAAAAAATTGTTACTTCCGGTCAAAAAAAACCTGCTTGACACCCCAAAACGTGTTCTGAGCACCACGATCGGTGCTCATTTGCCACTCCTGACCTTAGGTCTCACCATAAGGGTCACTACACTGCTCATTTATTCTATGGAAATTTGATAATTAAAAGTACAAAATGAAAGAGCATAGAGAATGTACCATTTGGAAAATAAAAAAATCGCAGCTGAACAATGTTGGCAACACAGAGCAAACTTCTGTTAAGTCGTACTAACCTAAACAACAACAAGAAATTACGAAAAACTTATACTTAATTTTGGGACGCTAGTGGGGAATCCCCCAAAGTTCTTACAGCACAAAAGCGCACTATGCAGGCAAACCCGCACTGATGGGATCGTTCACTTTCGCAGTTTATCACAGACTGATGATTCGTTAAAATTAAGCAAGGGTGGCACACACTTACTCGAAAAAGGTCAGAAGAAAGATACCTGGAACGTTGTTTGTTAACATTGAACAGTTACAGTTTTATTTCAGTTTTTCTGAGAATGCGGGTAAATCCCCGTCTAGCGACTAACTAAGATTTAATGGTACGGAACACTGATACCAACCTATAATGTCACAAGACTCTTTAGTCCGGCAATATAGTACTTCTATCCACCAGAGTATTGTACTGTAATAGAATATTGGTTAGAGACCTAAAAATGGTCTTATTGGAAAATTAAAGTAAGAAGTAGGCCTATTCATTTTTCCCTGTACGAGTATTTCCTGTTAAAAAGACAAAGAAAATTAACATTTGGGAAACTAGAGTTTGGATTCTGATATCTAAATGGGACTCACTCTTTAAAATATTAAAATAAATTTGTATTTAAAATTCTTGTAATTTGTTATAGTATTGACATGTAAACTGTAATGGCATAACAAATTAAATTTTAATATTTCATTTCATCGAAAATAAATTAAAATATTATTTTTTATTGATCTGTTGTGGAGCCAGGCAAACGTAGGCAAAACAAACAGGCAAAACACACAGGCAAACGTAGCCTATCTTAGAAACAGACAAAGTCGGACATCAGAAATTTTGTGTGAAAGATTGTACAAAATATGTATTTGGCCCTTTTGTTTAGGGGCTCAAAATTAAATAGACTATATCGCTCAAATGGATTATCTTTTACTCTTATCAATCTTTTACAATTAATTGTTCAAATTTAATTTTTGTTGTTTGGATAATACCTTATCAACCTAGATAAAGCGCAGTTGATTACAATTTAAAATACAGCTTAGGTCTGCCATGAATTTATTGTTAATTTCACTTAGTTTAATATTCTTTTATGGTTTGCCATCAATGCATAGCAATAGGTCTTAAATGAAAAAATAAGTATTTTGAAACCCAAATGAATTTTTCTTAATACTAGTCACATAAAGGTGCGTATACACTTGTGCGCTGCGTGGTGCGCGCGCAACGAGTTCTCTATGTTAGTACAGGGTGTTGGAGCTGCGCGCACAGCGCATCACGATCCATCTCCTGTTGGTTTTTTCAACGAACCCTTTGTGTGTTCGCAGATCAGATTTGGATGTGTATTTGAGAGGTTTGTAGTTTTTCGTGCGCACTGATTGTTGATTGCTTTGTGAGTTATGGAATGGTCAGAAGAAAAACATAATTAAGGTAATCGATGCGTATCGGAAAAACCCTCTTCTGTGGAATCCAATAATTTCTCATTATCATCAAAATCATTCCTCAGTTGCCTATTAGTTTTAAGAAACCCTTTTGTATATATTTGATATTTTATTTCTAGTCTGAATTTAGAAAGTAAATTCAATTTCAATAAATAACTGGCCAACTGATTGTGAATTTTAAAATTCTTTAGTTTAATAAAAATATTTATCATCAATTACTTATTTATTATTTCAAGTATTCTTTATTTTAATGTATAGCTAGCCTGTACAACGATCCTAAAATTACATTATTTATAACAACCAAGGCTAATTTAACTTCAAGCCTATTTCACATTTGTTTAAATTAAAACCCAACTTTGAGGACTATGATTACTACCAGCAATATAGCGTATAGAAAAAGATACGTATAATTTATTTACACCCCTGTCTTGAGCAGAAATAAGTGTCCTGTTTAGAAATGTGAAACCCAACCTTCTGCAGCAAGTTCTCAAAGTCAGAATGATCGCGGGTTTTCTTCGGATCGCTGGAGGTTCGTTGAAATCAAAACTTCCAACTAGCCGCGAACGCGCGGCACGCACACTGTGCATGTTGCACGGTGCGAGAGTGTATACGCACCTTAAGAGAACATACATTTCCAAAATAAACTCGAAATCCCTCTTTTATAACCACAAACCCCTTCTGCATCTTACTTAAACTACACAAATAAATAAAATCAGTAATTGAAATGCAATATTCTTATTATTTAAAATATATATTGAATGCAAAATCGAGATTATCACACATAAACATCATTATACAACACCCTCTACTCTACCATATGTAGTGTAGAGTGCATTAATTACCCTACAAACAATATGATTTACTACTGTTGGGGTTCACAATCAGCAAAACACAACTGTTATGGCCATATAAAATATTTACCAACCTAAGGCATAGAAACAATCAAATTATTTCACAACTGTGTAAGAAAATCATTGTATAGTGTTGTTTGTTTTTGTGCAGTATTTATCACTAAGGTATGTTGCATATATATACTTACATCACTTACTTATATACTTACTTGCAGTGCAATATTACTTATTGTTGTGTATATATCTGTACAATGGCCAGGCAGGAATAATTGCTACAATTATTTCTTTTGACTTATTAAAATAGCTGCAATAGATTTGATATTATAATTTTATTTAATATATCTATTTTAAAAATAAAGGTCTGTACTTATATCCTTTGGGTGTTCTTTGTATTTCATGTTTAGACTATTTTTTTAAGTTAAAAAAACTTTTCATGTATAAGTTTAAGGATAAATATTTTAATTTCTTTTTTTAGGTGCTGTTGAGTTAGAAAATTTACCTCTCCGCAAAGATGCTCTTAGAAACTTTGGTCTACCTGTTGAAATCCGGCAAGGATTCATCGGAAAAATTAAACTTAAAGTACCAGTCAGCCAAATTCGAAGTGCTCCATGGGAAATCATAATAGAGCGATTGTACTTGGTAGCAGGACCAATAAGATTAGCAGATGTAAGTGGTTTTAAAAACTATTACTTTACTAACAAAGAAAGATATGTTAACCCTTCGCACACTGAATAAAATTTGCCTTATTTCACCTCAACGCTGAAATAACTTAAATCTTTTTAGGTTTTTCTTCAAAGTTAATTTTTGTTTTTGTTTTGTATGTGAAAATGTAGGCTAATTAAAAAAATATATCATCAGTGGGTTTTGGTTACATTTAACATTTTTTATTACGTAAAACTTAATATTGAAAAAATAATCATTTTATTTTTTTGTTTTTTTTTTTTAATTGGAGCAGTAATATTATTAAATAATATATAAAAATTACAAGGTAATGTTAAAAACACCACAAACAACATATTATTGGGCAATTAGTATGTTGGAGAGGTTTGATAAATTCTCAAAACACTTATCAGGGTGCAGAGACAATGGTGCAAGTCGTGCAAAAGTAGAGGGATTCTTTTCTTTGTCCTATATTCATTGCAACATTTGTCTTTGCAATATTCATTTATTGCACTCAGAACAAGTTTTGAAATCTGAGTCATCAGGATTTTCCATTTTACTTTCTCACTAGCCTATACTATAGTATAGAGAAAGTATAGTTATCACAAAAAAATGATGTTGAGATTTTTGTGGAAATATCCGTTTTGGCACCCTCTGAGTCCGAAAAAGTGGTTTTTATGAAATGTCTGTATGTATGTCTGTATGTATGTCTGTATGTATACAAAGCTAGAGCGTAAACTATTCAATCGATTTTAAACAAATTTGCACCAGACACGTCAAGTAGGCCAGTATAGATGCACAAAATACGGTTTTGAAAAAATTTGAAAAACAACCCCCTTTTTGGCAAAAAAACCCCCAAAAAGTCAGTTATTATTTTTTTATAAAAAAAAAACATCTAACGATTTTGATAAAATTTGGCTTATTTGTAGCCTTTAATGTACCCTACCATATGCAAAAAACCGCATCTTTCTAAAAATTCTTGTTTAGCTAATAATAATAATAATAATAACTGATTTTTGGGGGCTTTTTCCATAAAAGGGGTTGTTTTTCAAAATTTTTCAAAAACGTTTTTCGTGCATATACACAGGCCTAATTGACGTGTTTAGTGCAAATTTGTTCGAAATCGATCGAATAGTTTTTTCTCTAGATAATAATAATAATATTTATTAGGTAAGCTCATACTCTAATAAAAAATCACCTCTCCTACCTCACCCTACAAGTCACAGTGAATCTGTTTAATAATTTAAATATGTTTGTGAGAAAGTATGTGCCAGTTCCTGGTACCGTTTATTATTCAATAAAATAAAAAGATATTTACACCAAAACGATTCACACAACAAAAATATTTACTAAAATACTGATAGTATATACACCTAAAACAAATAAAACGTTAACTACGAAAGATCTATAAAAACAACACTTCTTCAAAACAATGCTCAAATGCAAACACGGAGGGCGTCGTCTATCAGGCTAGTGAGACTGCGAGTATAGCTGTTATCCACTCTGTAGAAGCTATAGGAAGCGAACGCCGCCGAGCATTTCCAAACAAAATAGCGACCCCCTCCACTGCCTTGAGACGTAGAACATTCAACAAAACATATTTCTCATCATGAATAGACAGTGGACATGCCTCTGGATTCTATGGGAACTTTAGTGAACTACCTAATTAACCAGAGGCTAAAATATATTTTTGCGGACTTTAAACGTAATCGCGTTTGGGTCAAACCATTGCGGTTATGCTTGTTTGTCGCGTGGGAAGGGAGTTTATAAAAACAAGCAATATTGTCCATAATTTGTTTATTATTTTAACCCTTAACTAACACCATACGTCTGGGAGATGGATGCAAAATTTTAAACCTGCATATTATTCTTCCCCATTATTTTTGTTTACCCTCTACCTTCCAATTGTGGTGTATTCTATGTGCTGTGAAGGTTACGTCTTTGTATCTTATTCAGTGCTCTCTCTATTGGTTAGTTTTACTCGAGTGACATAGTTTCCATCTCTGAGATCTATTATGTTTTTTAAGTCATATTATTTTCGTCTTTCCCTCCTTTCAACTCTAATGTGTTTACTGTTGATGTATGCCGTGAAATTACAATATTTATTATTTTGTGCTAAGAATTGATGACTTTGATTTATTGGGCCCATCTCATGGAAGAACATCTGTGAATTTAGTGTCTGTAAATCAGGAAAGTTTAGAAAACATTCTTGAGGATATGGTGTATGTGATGGAAAAACCTGATCCATATGATAGTGTTAAGGATCCAGATGATCGAATTGTTATTATCAATTATTTAAAAAAAATTGTTATTATTATGTGAAATTTTAATATTTACAAAAAATAATTAAATGATGTTTATACTATTAACTTACATATATTTATCTCAAAATTAGTTAAGGATTAAAAGATTACCTGCTCCAAAATATTTACTGAATAACTATATAGAATATAGGCTATTTGCATCAGTTTATTCTATAAACAGTTTTATCTCTCATTCTGATATCCAACACACTTATTCAGGATCTAGCCTAGTTGTTAGCCTTTGAATTCTGTGTGATAAGCTATTTCCCCATATTTTTAATAAACATAAAGTGAAGATGTTAAAAATATTAAAAACATAAAAATATGTATAACACTTAAACTGACAGCAATTTATTTCAAAGTACCACTTCTGAATAAGTTGCTTCTATTTTTTTAAATTTGAGGTGTTTGTTATAAAAGATTATCTGTACTAATTATACAAATATTATAACATGATTTCAAAATATTTTTTTTCCTTATTAGTTTTAGTAAAACTTATTATTAAAAGACGCATTTAAAATAAGTTGCTAATAATGTACTTTACACACGTCATATGTGTGTCTCTATAAACAGTGGGATGATGAAGCCGAGGAACATGCAACTCATGAGTACAAGCTCAGTCTGCTTGATGCCATCGAAGCAGGTTGGCGAGCTGAGGCAGACACAGCTCAAGAATACAGTTATTACGCTTCTAGTTACTCCTCCTGGCTCAGCTACGGTACAAGTCTTGTCACCAACATCGTTGAAAATCTACAGGTAAATATAATATTACTTGTTTGTATATTTCAAAGTACTAGTGGTTTACTTGTGCTTCGCTTACTTATGTATTTCAAATTAAATATCAAAAAGGGGTTTTGGAATTGTGTCTGGAAACAGAAATATAGTATAGATCGGACAATATTTTAAACCTAATAAATCAAAACTTGTCCAATGAAATATATTATTAATTTTTAATTTCATTCCTTAACAAATCTAATAAAACCTAAATGGTAGTCCAATTGTTTTTTACTTTCTCCCCCTATACCATAGTATATGGAGAAAGTATTGTATTCGTCAAAATTTTCGAGTTTGAGTTTTTGGTGGAAATATCCGTTTTGGGTCCCCCTGAACCTAAAAAAGTGGTTTTTGGAGTGATGTCTGTGTGTGTGTCTGTATGTGTGTCTGTGTGTCTGTGTGGATGTTATCAGACCTAGAGCCTAAACCAGTCGTCCGATTTTGATGAAATTTGGTATGGAGGGACTAATCCACGGTATCTCCAGGCGTTTTTTTTCATTTTTGTGAATTTTTTATTTTTAAGGGTAATTTTCCCATAAAAACCCTTAAAATAACGGAAAAATCAACTTTTCTCAAAAACGGCTCTAACGATTTTGATTAAAATTTTACAATTTATTAGGGACCTAAAGTACTATAAACTGTAAAATTTTAATCAAAATCGTTCGAGCCGTTTTTGAGAAAAGTTGGTTTTTTCGTTATTTTAAGGGTTTTTATGGGAAAATTACTCTAAAAAATAAAAAATTAAGTTCCTATAATGAGGGAGAAAGTATGTGTCAGTTTCCTGATACCGTTTATTTTATAAATAATTAATAAAATATAAGTACCTAGAGGTTAATTAGCTCTTTTTGTAAGCCTTTTTTTTTATCAAATTTTGATTTTTATTTGTCTTTTTATAACAGTAATTACTTGTACATTAATACATTACTATCAACTATAATTACTCAAAAAATGTTAAATTTTATAGCAGTTAACTTAAATTTTGTTGACCCTTAATTTTTTAGTGTTTTGATTTTACTCTCAGTTTCCAAATATCACATTGTTCTGTCAAGTTAATTGGGCATAGACTAAAAAATTAAAAGCAGGTTTTTAAGATCAAAATCAATATTTGTTGGCATATATAAAGTATATATCATATCACTTTAATTATTAGTATAATTGCAGAGTTGAATAGCCCAAGCAAATAATAAAAATATATTTTTAGAGAAAAACCTTTGTCGTTAATTACAAGGAAAATTAACTTCAAGCATAACCAGTTTCTCATTATTTAATTGTGAAGAAAGTAAAAGTGACTGATAGTTGATTATTGCCATTTTTATATTAAAACAGCTGTTTTAGAAAAATGTAGAAATATCCGAGCTGTCAATAGGTATTTTGGGAAAAATAAAATGTTTTATGTGTAGGCTAGTGTCTTTGATTTCTTTATGTGGAATGCTCACATATTTATGATAATAACAAAATATGGTAATTATGTATTAGTTTAATAAGAAGTAAATGATGTTATTTATCTAAACAACAAAAATTGTAATAACAACAAATATAATCTAAAATTAACAAGATATTTTACACATGAATGTGAACATATTTTATGAGACTAATAGGATTTGAATATTCATACCAATGCATTAGAAAATATGAAATAACAGAAATAAACAAATACTGTATTTATAAAATAGTGTGAAAGTTATTTGGTTTTATTTGATCAAAGATAACGATGTGTTCAATTGGAAAAATTCTTACCTATAATTTGAATGTTAGTTTTGCGGCAATCATTGTGTTCAGATTCCTCCAAAAAGCATTTCAGAGGTAACAAAATGATAAAGCCAACTGGGGGATAATTTCTTATTACTTTATTATTAAATTGAAATAAAGGAATTAATACCCTAAATTTGTGTTAGTAGTCAATTTGAAGACACAATATTGTATTGCATATGAATTTTTACTTTCATCTTCATATTGACATTCACACCGATATAATTTTGTTGATTGACTCTATCTTATCCCTATCGAAAATGGTGGCCAGTCATGACCTCTAATTTGTGCCATTCTTTTTCATTTATTAAGCCCTTTAAAATGAGGTGTCACTTGAGGGGGGTTTGTATTTGAGATGTTTGAATTACCTTCTCAACCCCCTCCATTTTGGAAGGTAAGAGGTAAAATGGTCGGTTACACCAAAATTCATCTCCCTTTGTCATATAAAGATACCCCGAAGCTCATTTATTTATTTCTACTTGTTCCAGGTCTTTATGGACACCCGGTATATCACTAGCCACACTGTAATAACTGCATCAATATACTCTAATACCAAATACTTTTATTTAACATACAAAATGTTTGATTATTTCAGTTAAAGATCGAAGATGTTCACTTCCGCTATGAAGATGATGTAACAGTACCAGGAGTATCTGTCGCTCTGGGTGTAAGGATAGATTCATTGACTGCTCAGAGTTGTGATGAGCTATGGATACCAAAGTTCCTAAGTTCAGATAGTGTAGGATTCTCGTACAAATTGCTACAGTTGTCTAACCTGGCAGTATACTGGGATGTCATTACAAAGGAGCAGATGTTTGGTGATCTTAACATTACGGAGCTTGCAGTAAGATATTATAAATTTATTCTATCCTATGTAAAATAGATAGGTTTAGTTATTTGAACCCTATCAAGCCTGACCATTTGGCTTACTTAAAATAATTCTACATCAACATCCCTTAAAATTCAAAATTTGAAAAAATCCTTTCATAGCAATAGATATGATTTCACATTTGTACAGTAAAATTGGTCCACCTACAGGAATATCAAAACTTGGACATTGTTTAAACAATTTTAAAAGTGAAAAAAGCTCACATTTTCTCTTAAATGTTCTCCTTTTTTTTCAAATGCCTTTGTACCTACAGACAAATTAACTAAACTGAATTCATAACATACAGGGTGTTTCAAAAAGAAACATCCGATTTTCCAGGTTTATATTTTCAAAACTAATGATCATATGAACAAGAGGTTACTTTTTTATTAAACTATAACTAACTAGTAGTTCTGTGAACAGTAGACCTCGCTCGTTGAAATAATAAATGTGGTTTTGAGCTAAGGTTAAAAATAGTGTGCCAGTAAGGAAGTAACCACAACTCACAGTCACAGCGGCCACACTGACGTAGCACAGGAAAGAGCAAGACAGCAGCTAGCGCTCTCTCTCTCTCTCTCTCTCTCTCTCTCTCTCTCTCTCTCTCTCTCTCTCTCTCTCTCTCTCTCTCTCCCTCTCCATAAAATTATAAGGTTTTATGAAGATATCTAAAGAATAAACGCACAAAAACATGGTTAAAATTAAAAAAACTTGGACGATTTTTAACAAATTTGAAGTTTGCGGAAATTTTGAGAGCTTACCGTTAGAGATACGGAAAAAAACAGCAATACATTTTTGTAGAACAGCAAATTTGCTACCTGCTAAATGTTATTAGTTTTTCAATTCGACTTACGGTTAAGCCACAAACTGGCTTTGGCAAACAGCTTACACTGAGAGAAACGGTACGGCCGCCATTTTAATTTTATTTAAGGGGTTAAAAATGAAAAATGGAAAAACCGTATATACACATGGCTCGGCCTAGGAATAAGAAACATTCATGCAAAAAATCGTTACAATCGGTCAAGGCGTTTGGTTATAATCGTGAGACTGACAGACACACAGACGAAATGCTGAACGGTCGAGCTAAAACGGAGACCTCGCTTCGCTCGGTTAATAAAGTTTTTTACATACTTTTACAGTTGCTCAATATAGCCAACTCCAGATGCACGGCATATGTCTATGCTGTATTCAAATTCATCCCAAACCTTTGCAAGCGTGTCTTGAGTGATTGACTCGACGGCAGCTGCTGTAATGCAGTCCTTCTGCTTCAGTTCAACCATTATCGTTGATAGAGGAGGGACACAAATAACCCCTACAAAAAAAATCACAAACTGTAAGGTCCTGCGACCTTGGAGACCAGTGATGTAGCGCGGAGTCCGTTACGTCCAGTTACGATTGATCCATCTTTCAGAAAGCCTATCATTTAAAAACTCTCGAATCAGAAGGTTCCAGTGTGTTGGAGCACCGCCCTGTTATGAAGTTCTGTAAATCTGTTTCCAACTGAGGGAAGAGATAGTTTTCCAACATATCAAGATATGTTATTCCCGTAACAGTGTTCTCTGCAAAGAAAAAGAGGCCGTACACCTTATTCCGAGAGATTGCAGAAAAAAAATTAACTTTTGGAGAGTCTCTCTCTCATTCTGTATAATTTCATGTGGTTGCTCTGTGCTCCTTATTCTCACATTGTGGAAGTTAACCATTCCATTCAAATGAAAAGTGGCCTCATCACTAAAACCAATGTGTGATACAAAATCTCCATTTCCATTTTCCAATTCATCACTAACATCCTTTTGCTAAGGATAAACTCGCAAAACTCAACACATCGTTGTTTGTCACCTTCATGCAAGCTTGTAGTAATTGTATCCTGTATGGTTTCATACGCAAACATTGACGCAAAACACGCCAGACAGATGTTAAAGGAATGTTTAGTTCCCTACTAGCACGGCGAGTTGATTTTTGCGGGCTACGGGCAAAACTCTTGCGGATGCGTTCGACATCTTCATTGGACACACGGGGATGACCTGATGATTTACCTTTACATAGACAACCTGTATCACTAAATTGCTTATAACATCTTCTTACGATCTGGGCAGTAGGAGGATCAACTCCATATTTGGTACGAAATTCACGTTGCACTGAAATCACAGACTTGCACCTTGCAAAACATAAAACACAAAATGCTTTCTGTTGTGCAGATGCCATTTTGACAAGTATTGAACTGGCCGTTGACAGAAGCGCGCTGCTGCAACCTAGCGGAAACCATATGAAACTTCAGAGATTCCTCCTTTTAACAGTACATTGATCCATCACATCAGATTCATAACTGAAACGCTATGAATTTTAAAATCTGATGATTCTTTTTGAAACTCCCCCCCGTACATCAGATATTTTACTTCTACTTTCACAAGCACTTATGGCAACAAACTTTCTCTTGATCAGGTGAAACTATAATCTTTTGCTACAACTTGCCATTATTAATATCTAAAGCCTGTGTATTTATTACACTGTAAAATATTTTATAAACTATGTTTTATAAAAGTTCTTTGACAAATGAAGAAGTGGGCCATCTTTTATAATATATTTCTTTTATACAATTTAAGAGGTTGGCAATACCTTTTATAAAATGTTAGATACATTTTTACCTTTTAGTACAAGTCCAAAATGTTTTATAAAAGAAAATTACTTTTCAATTCTTTTATAATAGATGGATACCATCTTTAATAAAAGATATTTTATAAAATATTTTACAGTGTAATACGGGTCTTAGTAAAAAGTCTAAAACTATAAAAATTAACAAAACACTCAAATGGTCACAGTGCAATCGCAAAATCCTGTAGCAAGCAGTGAAAATAAGAATCACATTTAGAGACTACTGTATGTTGATTTAGGTGTTCACATCCAACACTGGAACTGTGGGGGCGGGGTCATCTATCTGATCATAACTGTCTTGCTAGTGTATACAATTGAGTGGATTTTCCCTTGTGTTTGTCTTGTCCTAACACATCCCAGCAAGGTCACACATTTAGGTATACACAGCCGACCGTGCATATTCAGTGCCATTGCATCTTAATAGTTCATGTTTACTGCAGTATGTTTTATTTACGTAACATTAAAATTTAAACATTTTAAATGAAATGAAATTAAAGTAAAATATTTCATAGTTATATGACATTACAACGGAATGGTTGAAATATTTTTTGACTCTAAAACATAGATTTGTGATGACGTCATAGATAACTGTTTGACCGGATGCAACAAAAGTGGCATTATATCCGAGTTGACGCTTTAGCCGAAGCTTTTAAAACTAAGTTCAACTGTATATAAACATGATAATTTACAATTACACCCACATTAAAAGTTTGCAATTGATGTAGTTTAATAATGTGTAAAGAATCCTATTATTCAAATTTGGGTATTGTATTAATTGTTTCGGTGTCAGGTATGTTAACCATCTTTGACATTTTTCTAGTCCTAAACTAATCCTTCTTTATTAAGATTGTATAATTGGCCTACATTCCTAAAGTTTCCTTCGTTGAACCTTTAAATAGAAAATGTCATCAACATTAAAATAAATAATGTTAAGACAAAAGAAACCAGTATACCTAAATATTTTATTTATTTATTTACAAACCTTTTGTATTATCCTTCGAACATTGAATTCAGTTGGACTTTTAGGTTATATGTTAAAACTAACTGCTTAAGCTATAACGCTATCGAGTGCCTGACAATTTTATTATTTTCTAAACTGATAAACTCAGTCAGCTAAGAATTCATTGCAAAACAACTACAACTAAATGTGTATATAAATAAGAGATTTTTATTTTGTTTAGTACTCAATTTAAATTGTTTAAAAGACTAATGAGCCTAGGTTATATAAGAAAGTTCAACTTATTCATTCAAGATTTTTTAAATAGGCCCAGTAATTTCTTATACACCAAATGGGCACAAACGTACAACAAATTTTACCGAAGTTTATCGGTATAAACTAGTATAACTTTTGGAAAAACTTTTTCATTTTTTTGTATACATAATTACGGGTATATACATTATTAGCGGGTTAAAAAAATCCTGACCATCCAAACCTTTAGTAATCGAACTGGTTCTTTCTCAGCTAGGTGTGAGAATCCAGGGTTTATTGTTACTATAATATGTTTCTACATACCACACTAATGATTCGATTCTTTATAATCTTCTAGAGTGCAAACACATTAAATATTCTCTATTAAATAGGGAATAAAAGGGCTTTTTTAAGTGAGTTGATAAAGTCATCTTGAACTAGAAAACATTTTTTATTTGTTATTACTTTCATATAATTTAAAACATTTTAATTCCGTTTCAGTAATTGCATGTTTCTCATTATATTAAATTATGTAAACAACCTACTTTGTTTCTAGGCTGCCATGAGTCCAACAGGTGGGAACAAAAACCTATACATTCTAGCTCCAGTGAGCGCACAAGCCCACGTCAAGCGCAACAAATCTGAAGTACCTCTCCGCTCTCGAACACACCCACGTATTGTATGCAACCTTCAGTTTGAAGAAGTCTGCCTCACACTCACCGATGTAAGTCATAACATGAGTACAGTTTTGAATCGACAAAGTAGAAAGAATTTATTGGCAGATATTTATAAATTCCAACTGACAAATTCTGGGAATCACCAAATATATTGGAATTTTATATAGTTAGAAAACATTGGGAGAATGGGAAGGGCAGTTCTTTATCTAGCGTCTAACTGTACTTAGTACAAGCCTTTAACAATCATGTCATAAGCTATTTTTGTATATTTGAATTCAGTCAGATTTTTGATTACAGCATTTCCTAAACATTTGGAGAGTTGACTATCAATATAAACAAAGTTTATACCACATAATTGTTATCATATTTTTTCAAGACCAGCTGTTGATCCTTTGAACCTCACATTTAGGTATATAATATGATCAGCTTGGCTATTGTAACCTTTACATGAGCTGTATGTTTGTAACATTATAAAAATATATTAAATCTTTAAAATAAAATCAGTCATAAATAAAAAATTAAATAAATAAAATGTTAAAAAATCCTGTAAGATAACTCATTTAACTATTATTATTATTTTTTTTTTTTATTTCACGTTATTTCAATCTTATTATTTCAAATCTTCATTTACTTAAAATACAAATAAAAATGTATAAACTCATAGCCAAAATGTCAACAAACTTAGTAACTTAGCAAGCTTGGTGGTCCACTGCTTTCTTTTCAAATCCTCATCTTTACATTTTATGTCATATAATTCATCTCTGCTCACATCCAGAGATGTTTTATTTCCAAGCTGATATATATATTGTTTAGTAATACAATCATACCAGTCACGTTGGGCGCCAATTATAAATTAAAGAAGTAACTTTTAATTTATTCAAATCTATTTTTTTTTAATTATATTATTATAATTTTATTTAAATTCACATTTCTCTATATTTCCTTAAGTACTATCACCACTATTAAATGAAATATTATTAGCTCTTGGCCCTACTCAATTCAAGCCAATTGGTTAATTTTTAATATATATAAATGTAATTGTTATAGATTCTTAATTTCTAGATTCAAATATTACTAAATAAGAATTAAAGATGATGTTAATATTAACACAGTAAATTAATCCTTTATTAATTCTTTACTATACAATTATTATATAAATATGCCTTTATTCTTAGCTCAGTCTTATATAAATACTTGGGTTCAAGACATAAAGACAGTTATTAATTTAACCTTGGGGTAGGCACTCGGCTGGCATGATCGTATTATTTTTATAGTTTCACATGTCAGATTCTAATAACTGAAGTTAACGTATTTAAAAAAAACAAATTAATAGCATCGGTTTTGTTGCAAAATTGAGATTGGTTATTTCTAGGCCTTATACATTGTTTTTGACTTTTAAATGTTTGAACTATTGATGAGCAGAGTATACCAGTCTCTGTTTTATTTACACTGACTCTAACAAACTGTTTTAACACATAAATATCGATCGAAACTTTGTTAGCACACTTTGGCGTCTTTACTTCTTGAAGACATTAATCCAACTAACATTTCATTTTTGAAAAAGAAGCGGTCCTTTGTTGGCGCATAAATACCTATGATGTAAGCCTCATCCGCTTGTTGTATATTGGTCGGTTTACTACGCTGAAGCATTCAGTACTGATTTTTCGTTAACTTTTGGAATAGTTATTAATTCGGATCCTCACTAACTATTTCTTATATTCGTACCGTTGTTAAAATTAAATTTTTTGTTAATTAGGTATTATTTAAATGGTTTACAATTGATTTTAATCACGTTAATATGTATCAGCTTGTTATGGGAATATGACGTCATTGAAGATAGCCGACTTGGATTGTGGAACCTTTAAATTAACTTAAACAGTTTGTTCTTATATAATATTCTCTAGTGCTTACAGTGAAAATTTACAAGTGTTTTTACATACAAATAATTATAAATGGTGGAATTTCATAGTCATCTATAGCCTAATTGTTTTATTTAATACATCGAGAGTTATAACTAAATATAGAATGGGAACGTGAAAGTGGGCTGTTCCTCTGTCCGTTGTGTTATATCTGTCAACTGTGTGCATTTAAATGGTATTATTAGATAATTTCGTCTGTGGTTTGTTTTAAATAAAGCTTGGAATCTGATGGAGTGATATTAAATAAAGATATGCGATGTTATTATTGTGCTGTGAGGTAATTGATTTGTGTGGAAACTTATAAATTTCTGAATGTTTACCACACAAGATATCACTTTTTGATTCCCTGTATTTTACAAAGTTTTTTGATATTGAATTAATACATGGGTGGTTTGTTAATAATAAGTTATGCATAATTTTTCTGTCGTCTAGACCTATTAGTATTGACTGCTGTTTTTTATACCTTTTCATATAAATCGTCTGATTTCATTCTATTCAGCTGCCTCAAGTTAGCACTTTTTTGGATATGGGTCAAACTTCTATTAGTATAGGCTGTATCAGCTGTTCCTAATCTGTTGTTTTCTGTTATTGATGGGATTTGTGCTGCTGTAAGTTATATCCAACTGGCCACTTTCAATCCATAGGTAGCTTACCACAGTTTGCCGCCAGAATAATCCGTCAAAACACATTATGACCAACGCTATATTTTTTTTTATTGCACAATATAAATTCCTTAAGAAATTAACCTTACTTTTAAATGTTGGGTTCATTCACTGTGAAAGTACTTGGAATACTGAACTGTGGTTACCCAATGAAAATTGAACAGACATGATGGCTGATTTTAAATGTTTAGTGAAACATGTTTTTCTTCAAATAAAAAAAAAAAATGAACAAAGATATGAAACAAGCAAAATTTCTAACCAAAAATTACAATATTTTACATATATTAAAATAATAATAAGAAAAAAGTTTCAAATTAAAAAAATGCAGACACAAAATATTAATATTTTGTGAAATGTTGCAGAACTAGTCCTAATAATACCATGTTACTTTTTAATAAAATATCAAAAATTCACTTGATGAACTTAATTTTTGTAACAAACTTCAGAATCCTTTCTTACTATTTCACAAACCATGAAGAAACATTTAAGTATACTCAAAAAGCCACTTTCCTAAGGCCTAGCCTGGTTACAACTGGACATTAGATTTTGCTTTTCACAAATAAACACGAAAAACTTTCTTCTAGATACACCAATTCGATGAACTTTTGTCATTTACCAAATAACATTACTGAACAAATATTTACTCATTCCTTACAACTGTTTAGAACAACATAACTTTGTTGAACGACATACTCCATCCAGCTCTGAGTTTAGTAATAGACTTTTACGACATATGCTCCTGTTGGAGCCTTGTAGAGGACTAAAAACATGATGTGTTCTCTCACGCACGCGCTGATGTATGTACAGTTCCAGCCTTCTTTCTATAAAATTCCATTTTTATCACATGACTACATGTCTGTTTCTCAAATGTTTTTAAAGTTTGTAATCCATTTTTTGGAGCCGTGCATTTCATTGTTAAAAAATAATGTCACTTAGTTTTGACTTTAGTTATTTGAGCCACATAGTGTTTTTCGTCTGTACATACAAAAATATTTTACCTTTATTTAATTTACTATTTATTGTGTGCTTACAGTTTCATTTATTTAAAAAACAATGTTATCATTTATTAAAATTTTTAACTTTATTTTGTTTTAGAAGGCAGTGGCTTAATAATTTATGTTTGTTAATCTTTGTATATTTGTGTGATAATGTTAGGTCTATTCTCTTATTCTTCTGAAACATGGCAACACTGGGAGTATCTTGTCAGTGTATAACCTTGTACGCTGTATAAAATGGCAACAGCAAAAGCGAATCAATGTAAAAGAAATAAAGGACTATATTACAAAGGATAATTTTAGTAAATTGTTTCATTTCAATCAAAGTAGTTATGAAAAACAGTTTATTCATGATAGAGAAATAGAATTTTAGTGAGAGTTGTGACTAAGGAGAGAGTGTGCTCCTGTTGAAAATATCTGGGACTCTTAATGGTTAATATGTTTAGATGAAAATGACTTTGATAGTTTTGGCAAATTTTTTAAGGAACATTTTAGAATTTTGCATAAATTTTCTCAAAAAGTGCTTTTTAAAGAGGTAAAAATCATTCAAATTGCTCATAATTTCATTCGTAATTAGCTAGACTAGCTTTTAATCTACAAACGTGATGTAAATAACTCATTGACAATACTTGTTACAGGAACAGTACGGACAGATGGTAAAGTGCTTTAAAGATCTAGGCAATATTCAACTAAGTCAAAGGTTTCGTAAGAACAGACCAACTTGCACTGTTCATGAAGATCCTAAAGCTTGGTGGAAACATGCTATCAACAGTGTTCAAATACCTAGACATACATGGACAACAATGCACCAGAGAGCTAAAGAGAACATTGAATATGTTGAAATATACACAAGGTTGTTGTCCAATCATACGGCTTTATCTCCTCTATCGCCAGAGAAGAAAGAGATTAAGGAAAAGATCGAGTGGGAGAGGTCGTTTGAAGATCTTAAGTCTCTCAGAGAGGTATGTAATTCTATGTTAAAATTAGGTTTTAAAATATACAAAATAAAGTTCTTGTTTTTACCTTTGTTCACTTCCAAAATGGTACTTCAAAAAATTTAGTGCAAAATCTTAATTCAGTATGTTATTTACTTGTAGTAAAAACATAAAACTTGCATGTACAATCATACACTTGTAAATAATTAAGCACTGACTCAATCACACTATACAGCTTTGCTATAACCTTTAATCAACTTTTTGGACTATTTTAGGTGGCTATGTGTCGAGTAAGACCTCCTCCTATGGTCAAGCCAACGGACTCACATATCCAAGGTCGTAGCGTACTCGTAAGTTGGTTTCCTCAGTGGTGGGGATGGTACACCAGTCCTGCAGTGGAACAGGAACAGCCAGAAGACACAAAGTCGACATCCGCTGCATTGGAAGATGAGATACTGGATGCTCTTGCTGATACAATGGAGAACAATACTCTACTAAAACGTGACACGGTTTTTGGACAGTTCAATTTCACCTTGAAGCAGGGAACTTTTAACCTTTGTCAGCAGAACCCTAACAAGTAAGTTAAATTACAAATGTTGTTATACAGCAAATTATATCTATTAGTTTTGCACTGAATAGGCTGTACCAGGTGCTTTTTATCTGACCAACATTGGGATTTTGGAAACTATTTATTTTGTAACAAATTTGGGAACTTGCCTACTTTCTTCTGACAATAAACACAAATTTTGAAAATTGACCACCATTTTATATTGTGGCAAAGAATTTTAAATTTGTTGTAAATCCCTACTTTTTATTACGTTTTTGAACTCTATGCATAATTTTAAGACTTTTGATTATTTGCCTTCTTTTTAAAAACAAAACACAATAATTAATTTTAATTTAAAAATTAGACATAGCAATCAATTAGCACAAAAGTAAGCTAACACCTGAAAATTAAAAAACTAGTAAAATAATAGTGAACTAAAACTAGTAGTTTACTAATTTTTTTAAGAAACTAGTAAGGCAATAGGGAACTATCACTAGTAGTTAGCTATTCTTTTTTAATAAACTACTAAGGCAAGAGTTAACTAAAACTAGTAGTTTAACCGTTAAGACAATAAAAATAAAATAAATTATGCCTAACCTAAAATTGAGTTGCTATGCCGGTTATCCGAATCAGGTGTTTTATCGGTCATTCTATGCAGTTGTTTGCTATAGCAATTATGTATATATATTGCCGTTAAGACCAGTAAAATAAAATAACTAGGCCTAACCTAACATTGTGTTTCTATGTTCGTTATCCGAATCCGCTGTGTTGCATGTTTTTTAATGCAGTTAGTTGCTATGGCAGTGAATATAAAAACTTATTTTTAATTTATATTTTCCTACACACCTGATATTTTCATACAAAACATATCAAGCATATAAATTGAATCATTTTGATCGCATTCATGGCTGTATGAGCTAATATCCCTTTGCCTTCAATGCACAAGAAAAAAAAGAAGAAAAAATATCAAAACAAATTCTTATCATTGTTTCAATTTCTTTCAAATTTCTATATTTATTTAGTTATTAAATCATTCTAACGTTTAATAGTTGAATTGTTTACTTCTAAGGAATTTCACATGTTTACAAAGTATTTATCATTAATTTCATCAATCCTCCTCTTTGCCCTTTCCCTCTCTTTTCTTCTTAGCGCCAAGTTACAAATTAATAATTTACATACTTTCCAATTAATTACTTGAAAAACAAATTTAATTTCGTTACTTTACTATTAAAATTAGTCGAATTTCGACCACAGGATCTTTGTAGTAGGCTATATATTTAAATCTGAGCCAAAATGAAACCAGCGCTAACGCTCATAAATTGCGATCACAGTAAAGACCTTATGCTTTACCTCTCATATAGGTAGAATTCAAAGGATTGTTACAGATATTTGTTTTTGCAGGCAAACAGTAATGGAGCTACAGTTTGAGAATGTTCAGCTTGGAGTAGAGTCCAGACCTCGTACAGGCTCTCATTGTTTCAATATGGCTCTAGGCGCTGTGTCACTGCGAGATCATCTCACTCAAAACTCAGCATTTCCTGTTCTTGTTTCTCCTCAAAGTAGGTTAATATTAGGGATGGGTCGATTCTCAAATTTATCGATTCAGATACCTATTCCGATTCCTAGAAATGTATTTCCGATTCCATCGATTCCAATTACAATAATTGTAAAGGGAACTAAATATTGTTATTTAATTTTTATTGCATGGTTTTTGACTTTAATGTTATTTGTTAATATTGTTATTGAACTAAGAGGACCTTACATAAAACTGCCAATTTGGATTCATTAAAAAATGTATACATTTTTTTTCACTATACTGCACCGAAAAAGCTGTTTTTTATACCTGTGCACATAGACGTAGAAAACACAGACATGCACAAGTTCTTATTTTCCGTGCTGTAAAATACTGTAAAATCAGCTGTGTAGGGATCAGTAAATTTATCGTTCTCCAGCTGATTTTACAAATAGTAGGGACCGGAAAAAATAGCATTTATTTTATGGGAGAATAGCATTTATTTCTGGGAAAATAGCATTTATTCTTCCACATTTTCTACTCATTCATAATCAATATAAAAAGCTTAATTGCAAACTAAAGTTTTTTTTAAATCAGGGTCCCACAGAAAATTCAACAATTAGTTAGAAAACTAAGAATTTAGAGAGTTTAAAAAATACATATACAGGGTGATTTTTTTAAATGGGCCACCATTGGCATCTCAGAAACTATAGAAGTTACAACAATATTTAAATGGGGGACCTTCCCTACTTTTTCCCTTGCATTAAAAATACAATATCAAAATTTCCAAAAACTCCGCCATTTTTCCAATATGGCGGCCAACTTAATTTTTTCAAATGGAAACCTCTATTTTTTATGTTGAATTTCGATTAGGGATACAAATTTAAGACATTTTTATTCTTTTGTATTTTTTCCTAAACCCAACCGTTTATGAGATACAGCCTCTCAAACATTTTCTATTTTGTGATTTTTTTAATTGGGCCACCATTGGGACCTCAGAAAGTATTAATTTTACAGCAAACTTTAAATGGGATCTTTCATTGTTTTATGAGAAATTAAAAAATATGTAGTTAAAATATTTCTAAATGGTTGCCATTTTCCAATATGGCGGTCAACTTTGAAATTTCGAATGGAAACCCCTACTTTTTATGACGGATTTGGGTTTTACATGCAATTGTAAGACGTTTTTATTCTTGGTGTTTTTTTAATTAACCCATTTAACCGCTAGGAGCGCTGAAAGTTTCACACAATACACAGCGGTTGCGTTAGCGATTTTTTAACAGTAATAAGTACGTTTTTTGTATAAAATAAAGTATTTGTCACATTGCAACAGCTTTTTAACATTCCATTGTACAAGATATTGCACTTTGAGTTAAATTTTATTGTTTGCAAATAAATGGTAAAACATGCCTATAATAATTGTTGAAGAGTTTCTGAAACTTTCAGCACTCGTAGCGGTTAAACGGTTAAGTTTATTAAAAAAACACCAAGAATAAAAACGTCTTAAAATTGCATGTAAAATCCAAATTCGTTATAAAAAGTAGGGGTTTCCATTCGAAATTTCAAAGTTGACCGCCATATTGGAAAATGGCAACCATTTAGAAATATTTTAACTACATATTTTTTAATTTCTCATAAAACAAGGAAAGGTTCCCCATTTAAAGTTTGCTGTAAAATTAATACTTTCTGAGATCCCAATGGTGGCCCAATTAAAAAAATCACATAAAATTTAAAATATTTGAGAGGCTGTATCTCATAAACGGTTGGGTTTAGGAAAAAATACAAAAGAATAAAAATGTCTTAAATTTGTATCCCCAATCGAAATTCAACATAAAAAATATGGGTTTCTATTTGAAAAAATTAAGTTGGCCGCCATATTGGAAAAATGGCGGAGTTTTTGGAAATGTTAATATTGTATTTTTAATGTAAGGGAAAATGTAGGGAAGGTCCCCCATTTAAAGATTGTTGTAACTTTTATAGTTTCTGAGATGCCAATGGTGGCCCATTTAAAAAAATCACCCTGTATATAAAAGTAGTATGTAACTTTTATATATATATATATATATATTAATGTAAGGGAATATTAGCCTTTGAAAACGCCTCCACTGTTCTTTTCGTTTTGAAAGTTTTTTACGTTTAGTTGATTCAGAACATTCTACAATAGACCTTTCTTTAAGGCTGCTGCTACCTTGAGTAAAAGAACTTTTAGCTTTAACATGCCTTTCACACTTTATATGTTTTAAAATGTTGTTCTTTTTCTCCCAGGAAATGTTTATGTTGCAGTATTTACACAACAGCGTTTTTTTATCGGAAGCATAGAGAGTCTCGGCACTGTATTGCTGGGCCCGTTCGAACACCGTAATACCGGTTCGACCCATTTTACAACAAAATTCTATATCACGAATAAAAACTAAGCACAAATTAATAGAATTCAACTACAGTTGAGCGTCGATTATCCGAAACGTCAATCATCCGAACGCGGAAATGTACTGTAAATAAATAAGTACATTACAGTCCTGCACATAATTCCGAATTCAAAATTTTTTACTCGCATAGTCAGATGAGTTAAGCTTCAGGGAGTTTGAGCGCTCAACGGAACAGTCGCTGCTGTTGAGTTAACCGAGCGCTTGGCCGCCCGCTGCTGCCAGTTATTAGCGAGAACACAGTGAATTTATCCGAACAAATTGATTATCAGAATTTCCTCGGTCCCAATTAGTTCGGAAAATCGACGCTCTACTGTAATTTCATAAAATGAATGTTTAACTGTAAATAAACGGAAATCGAAATCATGGCTCACTGCTCTCTAAATATGAAATGAATGATGTTTGGCCTTTGAGGCAAGTTTTTCTTCTTTGTGCAAAAAAACAGTTTTTTAAAATAAAAAACGGAGTTTTTTTTTATAGACAAAAAGTTTGTTTTTTACAGCAAAGTAGTAGTGTTATGTATATTTCTATTCACCATAAAATTGTGCAACTTTTGGCTATATTGAATTTTCTACATTACTTTAACTTTTTTTTTACAAATTTTGAGTGAGAGGTTTTAGAACACAAAAAAATATTTTTTTTATTTTTACTTTGGTCTACAAAAAAAAAGTATAAAAATTATAAGGTAAGCCTGTTAAAGCTATTTCCTGTAAAGAGCATGTAATTGTGATTAAAATGATATATAATAAGTCTTACTTTTCTGTTAGTGAGTATTTTATAATGATTTTAGTTAATAAGCATGCACGGAACCAAAAAACCCTTAGCACTAAAGAGCAATATAGTCAGCACTTGGAGGGTTAAGGCACTTCAAAATGAATTGTTCTAAACATCACACAAAATCTTCAAATTGTGATTCGTCTAAATTGGTCATAATAAAAATGAACTTAGACTATAATACACTAAACATATATCAAGTTAACTGAAAAGTACCAAGTATATTATTACTGAAAACAAAATAAAATAATAACAACAAAACAAACTTTAAAATTATCACACTACTGTGAGAGAGGTTAAAACTGAATAAAAGATAGAAGATAAAACTCAGCTGTTAGTGTTGGCGAATTTATCCGTCTACAGAGCTGTAGCGATATCAGTTACAGTGTCCAGGTACCAAAAAACCCATATTTTCTATCATTGCAGTCAGCTGTTTGAAGTTATAAGTATGAAATCTGTAGAAAACATTTAAAGTGATTTTATCTGCCATCTTGTTGATGTTTTATAAATTAAATTTGTTCCTATGACTTTAAATGGGTCTCTGCGGATATAATCGTCTACCAAATCCTTGGCTTAATCCACTTGGCGGATATATTCGTCTACAGCGCAGGAAAAGTTAAAATTAATGCAAACCGTATTAAGGTTTTTTAAGTTTTTTGTTTGTTTTGACATGCACTGTTTATCATGATTGCTTTAATTGAATATTGTGGGATACTATTTAGTGATCATAATTATAACTTTATATCTAGGCTAAATATTGAAGTTTGATCATAATTATTCCATTTATGGTTAATCTTATGAAATAATATAAAAATGTGCTAATAATTTGATTTGAACGTAATTTTGTAAAGTCTGTGGTTAAACAGTATATTATTATAGCAACTATGAAATTACAAATTTTTCATGAACATTATTATTTTGATTTAAGATTCGTTGTTCAAGTTTAAATGTTGGATTCTACTCATCTCTAGTTATTATTTTCTTTATAAATGCATTTTATTATTACTTTAACATCCCAAATTTAATTAAGTTCTGTAACCATTGTATTTTCCAGGCAGTGAATTAGCTCCATCAGGAAGACCAAGCAGAAATCTCCCTCCAGGACTACAAAGACTTCTCCATCAGAATAATTCAGGAGCCAAGGAAGTACCTCTGTTTCAGTTACATTATGAGTACAAACCTTTCAGTTGCAGTGCTGACTACAAGTATGTTTACATTTAATGTAAATTATATTTAACAATTTTTTTATAAATACAATATTCTGATGTCTTGGCTTTCCGTTGTTGCTATTTCGGCTGAAAATTAATGTTTACATTTTTTGAAATTGTTTTCAAAGTTAATGTCAATGGAATATCCCACTGACTGAAAAGGGTCCATTTTATTTTTGAATGGGCTAAATCGGCTGAAATCTGGCAATGTGTGATAAAATAAGAAATGGATGGCAGTTCAACAAAGACAGATTAAGTGTATTAGATGGACTAAGAAGTGTGTTTCATTCTGTTGCCAATAAATATTTGGTCAAGTAAATCACATAGCCCACTTTACTCAGAGTGACTATACAAAAATGTTGCACTTGAAGAATTCAGCCAACACAATGACAACGATGATGGCGTCAAAAACAGCGTCTTTTAAATAGGAAATACAAAACTGGTCTCATCAATCATAGTGCCGCATCAACGGAGGAAATCATTTCAAAAATAGTTTTGCGTGTGCTCTTTCAAGTAAAAACAAAAATAATATGTATGATGTTTGTTATTCGAAAATGGTATTTAATTTTTTAATGCACCTCAAAATGTATATCTAATTATTAGCGTTTTGAGGTGTGACATATTTCTTATAGTAATTTCATCATGTTTGTCGATTCACGTGTAACACTGCATAGTTCTTTAATTTTGTTCCCTGATGAGAATACATTTCTCTTGAAGGTGTTTTTAGTAAATTTAAATGCAGAAATATAGATATTGAAAAAAATCATGATTATTAGGATACCTTATTAACCGTAACTTTTCAACCGACGTAAATGAAATCATTAAAACAATAACATGTACTGTTATAAATATTTTCAATGATTAATAAAGAATTTATGTTTAGTTTTTTAAATAACCAGAAAACCGTTCATAATTTCATGTCAATTTTTGTTGAAAAAATTTAAATCCATTTAAAAACATTCTTGCACTAAAAATGTCTTCTTATTTTTTTAGGATTTTAGGGCCATATTTAATGAAAATGTATAAAAGTTTTACTCAATATAATGAAATTCCTGGCTGGAATCCTTGTTGCAACCGTGAGTATATCAAAATGTATAGCTCAATGTATTTGAAAATATTCATTGAGGGTGGAATATGACTCACTTGTGAGATTTTAGTTATTTTACTATTAGCCCTACCAACCTATGGCTGTTTGCACACACTCATCATATGACTCTAATAATCTTCTGTTAAATTCAGCCATGATGTAAACTTCTTCTACCAAGAACAAATGTAAACGTTATCTGTCTTATCGATATGGTTTGGTGTCAAGTAGGTGTTAATGTGAAAGCGGTATATTCAGGAACTATTTTATTTCTGTATCCTAAAATCATTTAAAGTGATCTGACAAACACTTAGTTAGCTTTTTTAGCATTTTTATAAGTTTGTAAAACATTAAAACCTAAATATGTTTGGTTCTCAAAATAAAACATTTGTGTAATGTACTTTATAACCTAAATATAGGAATTTTTAATAAACTCTAGACACAGGCAGTTTTAGCTTTTTAGGCAAGGAAGTATATACAAAATAGTTTGAGTTCAGATTAAACCATGTGTATAAACTGATTCATACTTGTTGTACGGGTGGTCTAATACATACATATTTGACCTTGATTTAGTTTGATCAAAATTAGAGTTTCTGAAACCATTTTTTTACTGAAAATTATAACTTTGAAATTGCATTAATGAATTCTACAAATTTTGTCAAAACAATTTGCCGAGGTTCTATTTTTTTTTATTTTTTACTGCTTCAAGGTTTCTCCAAATAAAAATTAAGGTAGAAAAATACATAGTTTTTTTCATAAAAATGAGATTAACATTATATATTTATGACTTAATTTTTAAGAAATGGCACACGTGTGTGCCCAGAGTTAAGTTATTTTTTGTTGAAGCGCTTGTTACAGTATTACTATAAAAAAATGCACAGGTTGTCATTTGGAGAATGATTGTAACATTAATTGCATTTCAGATTAGAGATACATTTAGAGTCGTTGGACGTTGTGTATAACCCAGGAGCAGTGAAATGGTTATTGGATTTTTTCACCAAGCCACACCAGTTTGCCGACCCTGGGTTCAAGTCTGCTGCTAGGCAAGGGTATAATGCAATGAAGCAACGCACAAAGCAAGAGCTGCTGAGAAACTGGGAAAACATTCTAAAGGGACATTTGGTAAGATATAGTACAATTGCATACAAACAACAACAACAATTATCTGACTATAATGTGCTATTATTATTGGAAATCAGGGTGTATATATTACAATTTTTGTAAGTCTTATTTATAGCCATTTATTTTATAGTCTTTCAAGTTTCATATTGAATACTAGGGGCTCCGCCACTGCTCACTTCGTTCACCAACCCCAGCGGCGACGGCCAATACAAACACATTATTGTACACTTAAATCACGATTGACCGGTGACCTGTACATACTTAATGTAAGACAAAGATTGAAATAGACAAAACTATCCCGAATAATTAGATTTGCAACGTTCGTTGTAATTTCGCCATTAATATTTAAATAACCAATAATCAGCATTTCAAACAAATTTTGATATTACCAACAATATAATATGTAACACCAGAACTTATAATACAGTATTTTCGTCTTTAAAAAAATAAATATAATGTAGTAAGCCTTTGGTTTGCTTTTACCTATTCTAAAAAAAACTGTTAGTTGTGAAGAATAATTACCTGATTATAAGTTTACCAAATTTGTGCAAATCAACGTGTTTTGGTTCATTATTGGCCTAACCTAAAATTATGTTTTGATCCAAATCAGCTGTTTTATTTATAAAATGTAACAACAGATGTTTGAATTGAATTATAATATTTGAATTAAGTAAGCATTTTTCATTGATTTTAGTTTGTTAATGTAACCTAAAAAAGCTGTTGGTTTTTGAAGAATAATAAACTGATTCTAAATTTGCTAAGTTGGTTGCTGTGGTAATGAATGTAAAGAAACATGCGTTGCTAAGCTTTTGATCCAAACAGCTGTTTTATCTGAATTTAAAAAGTGTTTACACTTTAAAGTAAAATTTTGCAAAAATTTTTCTTAGTGTGCGATGTTTATGATCCCTTAAGAATATATATACCTTTAAATTTTTATATTTGTATCTTAAGTAGTTTTTGCGCCACATTGATTCTATGTCAATCAGTAAGTCATTCAGCCAGGACAATTTATATTTCACATTTAAGCCTATATACATGGTCAGCAAAAAGGCTGATCACATAATACTATAAGCTATTAAGTACAAAAAACTGAATATAAGAACCAGATTTACGAAATATGAAATTTAAAACAAATATTATTAAATAGAATAAATTTGGAGTACTCCATGTTTAGTTCAAAAAGTTCACGCTAGCACTTTTATTGACCACACAAAGTTACTGTTCATACCCGAATGTCCTTTACTACTACGACGAAAATGTGTATGTTCGACGAGACATTTTAAATAAAGTGTTCAATCACAATCACCAACTTTTAGAAATGTTTTAAAGTTAAAATTTATAGTAAGATAATTAAGATCACATTTCATAATTGTTTAATACGTTACTTATACTATTACACATTTTTATGAAGCAATGTTATGCGCTCCGCTAACATGTCAATCAATGCTAGAGTCTGAAAAAGAACTGCTATTTTCTTAATTTATTGAAGACATGTAACAAACTAATGGTATACGGAGGTGCACTTTGGAGTCGGTTTTAAGACTGAGTTTACCCACTCCTTCGTCTATTCAATAATTTTTTTTTTTTTTGTTTAAAGGCGAAAAACCTGGGTGGTTATCATCGCCTGGAAAATCTATTCAATAAACTAATTGATATCATCGCATACTAGATTGTCTCAAAAAATTTTCTATTTTCTCAGTACTACATGCATCTGTATCTGTCCTTTGTTCGTCTTTGTGAATATACATCACCAACTGCGATTCAAGTCAACATTATTGTGTACTGTAATATATTTATGCGCGTTAAAAATGAATCAAATTATGTTGTCTGCTTTACAATATAATTTATAAACTGGAATAAAAATATAATTTAATAGTCTTGAAAACTTATGTAACACACACACACACTCTGTCGCTTAAGATCAAAACATGAAGCAACTATTTGGAACATTGTGCTCTGCAGTACTATGTATGTTTGTCTGGACAAATGGAACAGAGCTAACTTTCATTATACTGAGTTTTACTGTTTTGACTCAATCGGATCTTGTTGCCTTACAAAATAGTATTTTAAAACTGTGTAACAGAAAATTAGGCCAAGTTAACCAGGCATTATTACTTAAAGATAATGATTTGTTCATTTCATGAAACAATAAATTTTATCGTTTACGTAAAACATTTACATACTTTTTGTAAAGGCAATGTCAAAATAGAACAGTATATGTTTTTAAACTTAGTTTCTAATAATGGATTGGTCATATTTTTAATTGTTTGTTCAGACTTTGCAATCATTTGAGTGTAAAGAATATAATACAATGATGTTTTGAGAGTATAGACACTAAATCAATTCTAAGTTGATACCTATAGCTAACCCGTATTTAAACAAAACGGAACCATACGGTATTTAAATAACTAGGCCCATGTTTGCCATCTAACCTAAAAATAAGAATATTATAACTTTGAAATCACATGAAGCAAGATATTATTATTAATCAGTTAACACTGTTTATTTTTTGGAAACTTGTTTGTATCTAGAACTCACGTAAAACCTGGGACGTAGATCTGGCCATTTCAGCTCCACAGATCTTTTTAGTGGAGAACTTTTCAGATAAGAACGCAATACTATGTGTTGTTGATTTTGGCAAACTCCATTTTACCAACAGAGAACTTAAGGACCAGCAAGAAATTGCAGAGAAGAAAAAAGAAAGCGGAGGTGAAGAGGACGACGAAGAAGAAGGTATGGGAGATGTTAATATTATTTTATTACATCTTATTGTTAAGCTCTTTGAGTACCAGATATTTTTTCTAATCTTGTACACTATATTTCCTGGTATTTTCTTACACTTCTTTCATATGGTGCAGAGTATCACATATATTATTTCTCAAGGCCATTTTTTTGTCGGTACGCCATAACTTCCTTAATACATCATCAAATGACATGAATGAGGCATCATTTTAAAGCTTTCCTTAACCGCTACACCGGAAAAATATACAAACAGCTTAAAATTCATGTATTAATAACAAAAATTGATTAAAAAACGTTTATATTATACTTTGTATGTTCCTAATGAAAGGCGCCATCTATTAACCATCTGTTTAACTAGCATGACAGCTGTTAGATTGTTTACACTGTAAGATTGTATATGAAAACTGTTATTTATAAACCAATGTAAATAAATAAACTTAATTAACTGAATTAAATTAATGTGTTAAATCAGGTAAATGTAGGCCTACTCCGAACTTGCGAAATATTCGCACGGGTCAGTTAGTTTTGACTAATTTACAATTTTTTTCAAAAAGTTCATAAATTTATTACTAAAATGCATGATGCTTTTTGAAACTATTTATTCTAAACAATAAAATAAGTAATTCCTTTAGCAGTCACCTATTTTTTTTATTCTATAATGTCCACTTAAAAAAATTATAAAAAATGAAAATACTAATAATGTACACTATGTATCAAACCCTCTTGTTTTATACACACTTGATAAGATTTATCAATTTTCTTTATAGTAAAAAAGTTAGTGGTTATTATTATTAGTTACGAGTCTAGATCCAAAATAGACCTAGATTGTCGTGACTTGTGTAGAGTTGCGATTTCACTGTTTACTTATTTTAAGTTCTTGTTTTCCAGAATTCCAGACCCCGTGTTCCACTCCTCCGGGAAGTGAAGCCAGTGATCCTGAAGAGATGATGGAGTTGCCTTCAGTCTTGGATCAGACTTTCGATCCTACGAGTAGCTTCTCAGAGCTGGCTTTGCACTTCAAGTTATATGACAGGTGAAAAACAAATAATAAATCTAATGTAAAAACATCTAATGTTTGTTTGAAATGATTTTACTCAAAAACTTTCTGACTGAAATGGAACTTTGATATTGTTTTAAGCATCATAATATGGTAAGGGTCTAATATTAGAGTGGTAAAAACATAATTTTTAATATTTTAACGATTACATACTTCTCAATGGCTTGAATATGGGGGACTTTTTTAGAAGAGGACCACCATGAAAGTTGAATGCAGTTAAACGTACTGTGACTGAAGATTATAAGTTAGAACTTCAGGCTATTTTTTTTAATGCTTGCATTTCTGTTATATAAAATAACTTAATTGATGTTACTAACTTATATAATACATATTATGTTTACAAAAGGATCACCACTCTTCAAAAACTGTGAATTTATGTGGCGCCGCAGGAACAACAACGAAAATTTGTTTGAAGCAATATGGCGGGACATGAAATTGTAGTTTGGGGTGGGGATATTCTTAAATGAGGTATTTGAGAGTGTTGTTTTTATTTAAATTTGACCATAAAAATCAATTGTTTTGAACAATATTTGCATTATTAATTTTGTTTTATAGATTTCTTTAAGAAGGAAAAATGTGTTTGTTGGATTGATTAATACACTCTAAACCTACTACTTAACTGATTTTTATAAAACTTTTACTAATGAGTTCAGGGTTGTCTTCCAGATATTTTGGGCTGAATTTCATCATGCTTTATGAGGCTGAACAGTGATTTAAAACAATTGTGAAACTCATGAGCTGCCCACCTTGTATCTTGAACGGGCTAATTTTTGTTTTTTTTTCACAAATTAAATATTTTATGGAACGTTTGAGAAGAATTACTTATTTCTATCATGATCGAAGCCAGGTACAACATGTCTTGAAATATATAACTTACACAAATTTATCAGCCTAATATTTGTTATAGATACACAGTTGAGCTGAATGACTTGCAGATCCTTATAGGCAGAGTAAAGGACAACTGGAAGTTTGCACATTTGAAAGGCACATCTACGTTGCATGTACTTGATAGATTCAACATTTCTTTACAGGTAAACATATCTATTATTCATTTCATAATAATAGACAGTGTAAATAGATTCAATAGGCAAGATGGAAGCAGTTAAATAACACAACGTATAAAAAAAAACCAGAACATCGTTCTAGAAATTCTGTGCTTGCATCTCCATCTCATGACAATATTGGGCTGTACTGCACATGTAAGTGTTGACAAGATGTTTCTTGTACGGTACAATATTACAAATCTGCCATTTGTCATCATCATAGCAATTAAACCACAAAATGTAGTTCCAACTAAACCAACACTTTTAAAATACTAATTAACTTTTATAATCCTAATCATTTTCTAAACTACTCGAAACTATCATGAGACTCTATTTGTTCAAGAATCAATTAATTTTTTTCTAAATTTGGGTTTGCCGTCATAGATAACGATTTGTTATGATGTATAGGCGTCAATAAATACCAAAGTTCACTAACAGTCCAAATTAATTGTTTAATAAAATATACTGAATTAAGACAACTTAACAAAAAATACTAATTTACTGGGTGTATTTTATAACACAAAGGCAAAATTCAATTCAACACCCCTGAATGGCTGAACAACTTTTTCAACTTCATTGTCATGGATCTGATGATGACAGTGTAAGCGTTGAAACTAGTTATCCACCCGGACATTATTTTAGATTGTCAGAGTGAATTAAGGTGTTTAAACCTTTATACTATATTGATTAAGTATATAGTTCAGAAGGCTTCACCTACACTGTGTCTAATAATCTGTTTATTATACATCAGCATGACTCTGAAAGTGAACTTTGGTGTGGGTTGTTGCATGATAGTGTAGTTGTGGCATTTATTTTTGTTCCATGTTAGAACTGTATCAGTTTACACAGTTAGGTGATATTGAAAAGGATTCATTATTTTACAGTAAGGCGGGGCTGCTCCTCACTAAAAACAACTGTGTTTTGCCGAGCATTAGACTCTCCCATACAGGTGGATCAGAACTGATGGATCAATCTCATATAGCCACAACGTGCTTTTCTAGAACATTCCTTACTATTTTCAATTTGTAATGCCATTTTATTTATTCATGAATTATTTTAATTGTTTTTACTTGTCTGCTTTTACATTTTAAATTTATTTAACAACATATTTCACTGCTATGACCATTATTAATAATAAGAAAAAATATGTTTTCTCAATTTTTTTACGCATTCAGAAAATTACATATGTTACAAAATATATGTGTATAAACTAGTTAATTAATGTGACATTAGTAGGCTACAAAATTAAATTTAAGAAGATTGTATTATAATCTCTGACATATTTACAAATGCCCAAAACAATTTTAAAAACAAAATTTTCGTAGGTTCAACATAGTTTATTGAAGCCATCAAATTAGGGAGCATATCTGTTTCATAACTTGCAGATTATTCAGGAAACGATGTATAGAAGATAATTATATGAACCTAAATATGTATCATTTGGCAATACTTATCCTATTTTTTACAATTTTAAAGGTGGAAAGACGCATTGTTTACACAATAGACCCGCAGTTCCCGAGTCTAACTCTATCCGGAAACCTACCTAAACTGGTTGTTCATGTCAACGAACAAAAGATACAGGCACTGAGGACTCTTTTTTGTGTAATTTCTGGCAATGGCTTGCCTTCTCCATTCAGGTCAGTAATTTATACAAAATTAACTAAGAAATGATAACATAAAGTATATTATTTGGAGGAAACTTAAATTTGTTGACTGTTTTTAGTGAAACTTTAATGTTTTTGCTTTGTTTTACTACAGCTATTTTGGGACAAGTCCCATTGTGTGGTGTTTGCTAACAGTTAAAATTTAAATTTGCAACACACAATTATATAAAACACAACATTTATACAATAAAAAAAATGTATATGTGGTCACATTTGTCCCATGAATAAATTTGAGAAGTAATAAAACAATTTTATTGTTAAAATTAATCATATTTTCAGCAGATATATATCAACTTCAAAAAGATATTACAATATATTACAAAGATTTGTATAACGATTGTATTTCAAAGATGGTAATTTTATTGTAATAAAACAAATTATTAATAGATTAATAACTAAATTAGATCAAATAATTATTTATAATTTTTTTGCTACAGAGATCGGTAATAGCTAAACAGCGAGAGATATATATAAACATGTACATACAACAATCATAATGGAAATGTTCAAAAACATTGCCTTAAGTGTTATAATGTAACTCATGTTATAATAGCTCATGTTATCTGAGCAAGGATGTGTAAGCGGCTTTTTACATAAAGCCCCGTTTACACTAGCATGTAGCGCTTGCGCAAGTTTTACTT
>JAGFPH010001331.1:181989-195390 GCA_018207615.1 Philaenus spumarius | reverse complement strand
CATATATTAATGTTCTTTAAGTCTGCTTTTATATTACCTATTCTTACCGTCTGCTTTTATATTTTATTATTTGCTTATTAAAAAAAATGATTCTATTGTAATTATTTTGCGTCATTAAGAAATGTATATATATAAAAATTATAAATGGTTAATATTATTTAAGTATTGCGTCATTTATTTATTTAGACCAAACCTCTGTGTTTTTAGTCACTATAGGAAACAGCTGATTATTTCTTATTTTATATTTTCTCTGTGACATGGCTGTTAGTGCTACAGATACCCCCTGTTCATGAAAGAAATTCAAGGAATTTGCTTTCATGAACACCAAAAACACCACAGTCCATGTAACAGAGAAAAAAAAATTTTTCTTCTTTTTTTTTTTTTTTTTTTAAATTTCAAAGAAATTTGGTCCTTACATTATTCAAAAAATTTCAAAATTACAAATTATATTTAAAATTCCAATCATTGCTCTTATTTTAAACATCTTATTTGTCAATGTTTATATTTACTTAATTATTAGTTGCCACAAAATTCAAAAAATCAAAAATTATAAATTCAAAAAATCAAAAAACTCAAAAAATCAACTCAAAACAATCAAACATTGAAATCAGATATCACAATTAAACAACATTAAAAAACCAAGCACACATCAAAATCAAGTTTCACAATTAAGCATTACCATCAACATTACTGAAAAAATGAAGTTACACATCATTATTCATTATCAGAATTATCAATCAAATTCTACATCATTGTAATCATTCAAGTATTAGAGTTTTCATTGTTCGTCTCTCAACATATTCTCAGGCTCAACATATCCTGTAAGTTAGCATTATACATCAATTGCAAATCAAAATTCACTCATTAATCAAATTTTACACATTATTAATTACTTTGGCAACAAATAAAATTCACTTATTTTCATCTCTAACCTGTGGCAACTCTACACTCAATCACTCTCAGTTAACACATTTTAATTAATCATTCACACTACAAATCAAATTCTTTACAATATTTAAAATTTACATTTACATTTACATACATTCATACCAGTTTAATATATCACCTACATATCAAATTGTGAATAAGACCTTCAAAATGGCAATAACCCCCTCTCAGACAACGTATATGGATGATTCCATGAGAGTGCAACTACCTGACAAAAAATGGAAAGAAGAAAAAAATAAAATATTCAACGGTGTATGTATATGTACATAAAAACAAGTTTGTGATGGTGTGCGTCAGCAAACACCATCCTTATAACTATGGAAAACATCAATGTAAATATAAAATTGAAATTTGAAAAAATATTTACTTTGTTTCATTTTCCTTTTCCTTATACATACCTCCCATCATTCACTCCTTAATTGACCCCCATCAAACTCCCAAACATGTTGTTAAAGGTCACAGCATTGCCATACATTGTCTGTATTCAATGTATAACCCCCTACAACATTTTATTAAAATGAATTTAAAATTAGTGAAAACAAATCTAAAATCTTTAGTTTGCCACTCCCCATTAAAATTTTCATGCTCACCCCATTCGCACTACAAGTTAATTTACATTTCAATTTTACATTTTCTATATATTACTTAAACTAAAGGAACAAAAAACAAAAAACTATTTACAGCAGAATCAAACACCAATCAGGTAAGTCTTTTTCTTTTTTCTCGTAGGCCTCTTTATTACAAGTAGGCCTATCCTACGTTTTATTAATTTTACGATTTTCTCTCTCCCGACATTACTTTTAAATTTTCTATATTTGTGTTCAGTTTTTTGTTTTTTAATTCTCTCTAGTATATACCTTCTGTTCATTTTTAAATAACTCCTTATATCTTTATTAGTTGTTTTTAAGTTTAATCTTTTAGTTCTCAAATCATTGATAAGCCTATTCATTTTTAATTCAACATTCATTCCAGTATCAACTTCTTTATCCTTACTTATTTCCACAATAACCTCTTTATAAATATCTCCATTAACCTTTTTAACAATTCCAAACTCTACAACATTAGGCCTACTCTCTACAATATTATTTCCTGAAATATAATCGTCGCATACCTCCTCCACAACTACTTCATTTACATTTACTATTTCACTCTCACACACTGTTACAATGGGCTTATCAAACTTATCAACCTTACTATCATTTACTTTGGTCACACTATTTTCCACTTTTAAAACATCTACTTTACTGTTAGTTGACTCTATCTTTACATCTAGGCTTTTTAAAATTTCATTGAATCTCAAGTCATTTTCTACTTTTAAGTCCTGCATCTCTATTTTGAGATTGTCTAATTTAGAGTTTAAGTTGTCATTATTTGCTTTGATCTCTATACTTAAATTCTCAATGTTTGCTTTATTTTCTACTTTATTCTCTTCCAATTTAACACTTAAATCCTCAATCTTACTATTTATATTTTCATTTAAATTGTCATTGTTTATTTTCATTTCTGTTTTAATTTCAATCAAAAAACTCATCATCATTTCTTTAAAATTGTCACCAACAAAATTATCACTTGACCTAACCTCTGTTAAACTTTCACTAGGCCTATCTTTGATTGTCTCTTTCATTTGTAACTCCTCTACCCTACCTTGTGCACTCTCATTTACGGACTGATCCAATTCTAGACCTGAATCATTTAGGCCTAACTCCTCTACCCTGTTTGCCATGTTTTAAAATTTATTTCAACAATTTGAAATTGAGTTGCTTGCCACAACGCCTCAAAAATCTCCAAAATCGCCACGACATCCATTCCGCCTTCGTTTAATAGCCCCACGTTGGGCGCCATCTTGTAACGGAAGGTTACAAGAAATAAAAGTAATTTCTTTTATAATGTAAAAAAAAATGAGGTTCGGTAAAAATTCAAGAAATAAAAAATAAAAAAAATGTTTTAAATCAAAATAAAAACGCTATATGTGGATTATCTAATAACTATCAATATCTCTCCATCACCTCCTTCACTTATTCACCTTAAAAACAAAAGTCGTCGCTCATGTAATACTTTAAATCATTCATATACCTCCTAGGCCTATTGCCTTACTTCAATAATAAAATCACCATTTACTTAGACTCTCCATCACATCTTTCTCCCAACTTCAACGTAGAACAATATCATGTGTTTCACCTTACTTCAACTCACCTTACTTTTAAAACCTTAAAAATCACCTTCACTTAACTCCCACAATACTAATAAAAAAATAATAATCATAATATTTGCGATAATCCACATATAACCTCACTTATGCTCTGTTTGCATATATCTACTTATAATTGTTAATTACTGAGAAATATTTGTTAATTAATTTGATTTTCTCAGGGGTGGATACCTGGCTATCAAAGTACAAACTAAATGGACATTCGTGGCTATATAAAGAAATTCAAGGCATCGTAGTAAGACAACTATTGTTTACTCAAACATAATAAAAAATGAATATTTACAGCAATTAAAAGATATCAACATAATGATACAAATATACAAACAAATCAAAGAACTATTTACAATTATACAAAGTTTCGTCATCCATATCTTAAGCTATGACGCAATAGAAATCAAAAGAAGTTAATTTTTAGTAAAATGAAAATTTTTATATCTGCAGACTAAAAAATATGTCCTATGGCCATTATTACTCACTGCGTTATATTCGTCGCACTGTTATTTACCTAGGATTTCTCGTCGTTAACACAATTCACTCTGAAGCCTATCTTACGCCAATCCCGCCGAAGCACATGGAAAAGTTATATGTCGAAAAACACTCAATTCACATGATCAATTCAATTTTTTATAACAACACCAACTCAAAGGTACATTTGCTTTAGTTTGGGACTCAACTTGTCACCATTTTATAACAAAAACTAAATTTTTCGTGTACTATTACTCGCCGGCTTTATGCAACGCACATGAACTGTTACGCCATCTTGTTAGAAGTGTACCTGCCTCCAGAACGCACTGTCGCGCTCCCTCTCGCTTAAAACCTGTCTTTTGTCACGTACACAAGTTGATCCCCTCTCTCTCTTTGAATTGCTTCCATAATCATAGTATATGGAGTTTTTAAGTATACTGAGATCTCGATACATGTCGAATTGTGTTATGTCTTGTTATTACTTTTTATTTATTGAACTGTTTATAATTTCAACTGCTGCTTTATACTGTTCGTTTTTAACGCACTACTCATTGAAACAAAATCTCTTATATAATTTTCACATTTTACACACGTTCATATATTAATGTTCTTTAAGTCTGCTTTTATATTACCTATTCTTACAGTCTGCTTTTATATTTTATTATTTGCTTATTAAAAAAAATGATTCTATTGTAATTATTTTGCGTCATTAAGAAATGTATATATATAAAAATTATAAATGGTTAATATTATTTAAGTATTGCGTCATTTATTTATTTAGACCAAACCTCTGTGTTTTTAGTCACTATAGGAAACAGCTGATTATTTCTTATTTTATATTTTCTCTGTGACATGGCTGTTAGTGCTACATCGTTTAGGTTAGGCCTATAACATTAAACAACTAAATAAAGGGTATGTTTATTTAGCACAAGTATTCGTTGCCATGGTAAATATAAATAGATACAACATTAGGCTTAAAATATACAGTTTAAAAGAAAGCAGATGATTATTGTAATGGCATTGAAAACATTTGCATCAGCTGTGCTTTGTATTGTTTAAAATGGACAAATTTCACTTTTTAATTTAATAAAAAGACGTAGAAAACGAATTTTCCCAGACTGGTGACCATTTCCAATCGATTTCTCGTTGCCAAAAGCCCTATTTAAAATCAAAAAATGAAAAATCCTTAGACGGAGATTCCAGATCCATTTAGCAGACAAACAATTATCTCTCGCTTTAGAAGATAAGATTTAACAACATATTTCACTGCTATGACCATTATTAATAGTAAGAAAAAATATGTTTTCTCAATTTTTTTACTCATTCAGAAAATTGCATATGTTACAAAATATATGTGTATAAACTAGATAATTAATGTGACATTAGTAACCTACAAAGTTAAATTTAAGAAGATTGTATTATAATCTCTAAAATATTTACAAATGCCCAAAACAATTTTAAAAACAAAATTTTTGTAGGTTCAACATTGTTTATTAAAGCCATCAAATTAGGGCGTATATCTGTTTCATAACTTGCAGATTATTCAGGAAAAGATGTATGTTTCTAAATAGAATATAATTACATGAACCAAAATGTGTATTATTTGGCAACACTTATCCTATTTTTTACAATTTTAAAGGTGGAAAGACGCATTGTTTACACAATAGACCCGCAGTTCCCGAGTCTAACTCTATCCGGAAACCTACCTAAACTGGTTGTTCATGTCAATGAACAGAAGATACAGGCACTGAGGACTCTTTTCTGTGTAATTTCTGGCAATAACTTGCCTTCTCCATTCAGGTCAGTAATTTATACAAAATTAACTAAGAAATGATAACATAAAGTATGATATTATTGGGAGGAAACTTAAATTTTTTGCCAGTTTTTAGTGAAACTTTAACTTTGTTTTACTACAGCTATTTTGGGACAAGTCCCATTGTGTGGTGATTGCTAACAGTTAAAATTTAAATTTGCAATTCACAGAACTTATATAAAACACAACACTTATACAATAAAAAAAATGTATATGTGGTCACATTTGTCCCATTAATAAAGGTGAGAAGTAATAAAACAATTTTATTGTTAAAATTAATGTCATATTTTCAGCAGATATATATCAACTTAAAAAAGATATTTAAATATATTACAAAGATTTGTATAACGATTGTATATCAAAGATGGTAATTTTATTGTAATAAAACAAATTATTAATAGATTAATAACTAAATTAGATCAAATAATTATTTATCAAATTTTTACTATAGAGATCGGCAATAGCTAAACAGCGAGATATATATTATATAAACATGTACATACAACAATCATAATGGAAATGTTCAAAAACATTGCCTTAAGTGTTATAATGTAACTCATGTTATAATAGCTCATGTTATCTGAGCAAGGATGTGTAAGCGGCTTTTTACATTATGCTATGTATTGTTTTACAGTTTGTATGCAATAAACATGTTTTGAAATCATTAAGAGGACAGCAGTGTCCCACTATGTAAAATTATTTAATCCTTAACGGGCGACTAGCACCATTAGACACGGCACGACCCAATCTCTAAGCGTAATTGGGGCGATGTTCTTTGTGAATGTTTTGACCCAATCAAAAATATAAGCAATGTCTGTTACACCTTTATCGGTCTGTGTTCTGTCGCCAGAGCAAATGAGTCTACTATCGCAAGTAATCTCAGCGCGGCTTACTTGATGCATCTGTTTCACTCAGCGTTACTTGTTTGTTTGTACTGATAGCTGACTGATATTTATTCCGAAGTTTTAATTTTGTATAAGTTCTTGTTTTTCTTAGTTTAGTATGTAATTATTTTATTTTTTAGACAACAATAAGTATTGCTTTTATGTATTTAGTTTTTGAATAATTGTAACTTCTGTTAAGATTAGTTTGAATTTTATTTCAATTCTTAAAAAACATTTAAAACAATTTTAAAATTAGTTGAGTATTTTTCATGTGTCCTTCTTAACTTCTCAAAGCTAAGAATCAAAATTTAAAAAGAACATTGAAAAAATAAGTATATAAATGAGCGGGAGCCCATATTTTAACTTAGCGCTTTAACGGTTAAAAATTGTGAGATGAAATTATAATTTTTGTTTTTCTTGATCAAATGGTAAAACCTTAATCACTTATTATGTTTCTATTAAAAACTTATCACTACAACAACACTTTTCATTATAAGTGCTATTTTGTATAGATATTTAATATAACAGCTAGAGGGTTTCAGGAGGAGGGGCACATTTCAAAAGATTGTGAAGGCTCATATCTCATAAGATATGCTAATTTTTGATAAAAATAACATTATAAATTACTGAAAAAACAATAAACCATTTAAAAATAATAACTCCTCCCGAGCTAGTAATAGAATGGAGAGTCTTGTAATATAACAGACTACAACATAAGTCATGTAATTTTATTATTAATTATGTCAAAGAGTTTATTGGATTCGTATTTATATTTAACATTGCTGCAGGCCTCATGAAAATACACCTTTAGAAGATCCGATGGAGAACTCAGTTTTGGACGAGCACTTGAGTATGGTAGAAGGAGATGAGAGATCAGATAATGCTTCAGCTAGGCTACTTATGTTACAATTTGGTGTGGATCAACTTGCATTAGAAGTTAGTATAGTGTTCTTAACTAACGAAATGGGCCAAGTGTACATTAGACATTCGCCAAACTAAAGTTTCATACCTTTTTAATGTTAAAAATGTTTAATTGTGTTCAATAATAACTAAACAGTGCGATTTTATTCACGTCTTAAAATTAAAATGTTATTGTATTTGTCTAAATCTGTTCACATGTTTAGCATTTTTGGAGAAGGAAATATTTCTTTAAACTCCTGAGTACATAACTGCAAAGAGTGACTAAAATAATGTCACAGAACAGACAATCACTACTCCGTTAGTAAAAGTAATATCGAACCCGTTCAAAATTGTTGTAAATCTTCTAAGTATTACCAAAATCTTCTTGATAACTGCGACCCTTAGCACAAGAGTTGGAAAAAATAGGAATATCAGGTATAAAAATTGCACTTAAAGAATATCTATAAACTACACAACATAAAAGTCTGAATTTTTTGATATCGATAAATAAAGCCTTTTCAACTATATACTCCACTTGTGAGTTTTATTAAATATTTATCTTTTATAGTATTAAATTCACCTCCTCCCGTTTTCAATTTATAGTAAAGTATTTGTTTGGTTCTGATTTTTGGAATATTTGCAAATTAGCATACTTTATAACTACATCATATTTCATTGTGGTTTCTTTATCAGTTTTTTAGACAACGAATGCAACAGACAAACAAATAAATGATTGATTGTATAAGGATTCTGTTATTTTCCTTTTAAACTATATAACACTCAAAGTAAATACATTATAGTAAAACTTCAGCTGGATAAGCCATTAAATCAGCATGGGAAAAAAATTCTTACAGTAAATATTTTTGTATACGTTAACAATAAGCACACTCTATTTCGTACACCGAATAAAATTGATAAAATTTGAATGAAAAGCATGTATTGTTACGAGTATTTTATTTTTAACAGGTGCAGTCTCGTGGCCGAAGTGTAGCAGAACTACAAGTATCAGGAGTAGTGTTGTCATTTACTAAACGTCCGTATGACACCAGTTTAATGCTCAGTGTACACGGGTTACTGCTTGTGGATGCTTTACAGACCTTTGGACCTGATTTTGAACTTCTTGTTGCTAGTCACAAACATGTTGGGTGAGTTTACAAATTTTTAGAAAAGATTTAGAGTTGGTGCTAGTCATGATTTAGTACAAGCTACTTTACTGGATTTTGAAATATTTCATGTCACTTTAAAAAAGCAATATGAACATAAACTTCATTTGTGCACACTCTTACATACATTACAGAATGAAATAGAACGCTACTGAATAGTCTTTCAGTATCCAAACAACATTACAAACCAATATATATAAAAACAAACAAATTTACATCTTTATAGTATACATTAATTTTTTCTGTTTTAAGTTATTTGTTGGTATTAATTAGTAGGACTTTTGCCAGTAGACTAATTTTTCCAGATGGCGGAGCAGAGTATAACCGAAGTAAATTGAACGTCAATAACTATATTAAAACTTCTCAACTGTATTAGAGATTCCAACTGTAACAAACTGGACTTCTTCTCAGCCAATCCGCTCCCCTTACTAGCATAAACTATCACTTTGTCTAGATTCATATTTTTTTGGCCAATAAGGTATTACTGTAAATGAGTTAATAGTAAAACTAAATAGATATATAATTAGTTTCAGAGGAAGCAAGGTCTTATTAATTGGTTTTGCAAAATCCTGACACTTCTTTAATGTAATGTAGTTTCTTGTTTCTTTTTATCTCTGTTTTGTATTTGTTGATAACTGAACTTTATAGTAAGTACTTATTATTGTGTTTTTAACTTCCCGCTACCAATAAAGGGAAGTTATTGATTTCGGTCCGATTTTCGAAAGTCGAGTTTTCATTAAATCTCCACGTTTTGAGGTCCCAGGAAGCCATTCTGACTATTCCCGCCGAGGTGTCCGACCGTGTGTGTTGTAACTTAAGGTTACAAAAATAAAAATGTCTTATGATTTTATTAAGTGTTAAAAAAAATGAGGTTCGGTAAAAATTTAAAAAAATAAAAAAATTATGTCTTTAAATCAAAAATAAAATGCTATATGTGGATTATTCAACAATTATTAATATCTCACCTTCATCTCCTTCATATATTCACCTTAACACCAAAAGTCGTCGCTCATGTAATACCTTAAATCATTAAAAACACCTCTTAGGCCTATTGCCTTACTTCAATAATAAAATCACCATTTACCTAAACTCTCCATAACATCTCTCACCTAACTTCAACGTAGAATAATATCATATGCTTCACCTTACTTTAACTCACCTTACTTTCAAAACCTTAGAATCACCTTCACTTAACTTCCACAATACTAATAAAAAATAATAATCATAATATTTGTAATAATCCACATATAACCTCACTTATGCTCTGTTGGCATATATCTATTCATAATTGTTAATTACTGAAAATATTTATTAATTAATTTGATTTCCTCAGGGGTGGAAACCTGGCCGTTAGAGTACAAGCTAAATGGATATTTGTGGCTGTATAAAGAAATTCAAGACATTGTGGCAACAACCTTTGTTTACTCAAACATATTTAAAAGTGAATGTTCACAACAATAAAAAGATATCAACATAATGGTACAAATATACAAACAAATCAATGAACTATTTACAATTACATGAAACTTTTATCAGCCCTATCTCTCAAAAGAAAAAAATGACGCAGCAAAAATTAAAAGAAGTTACTTTTTTAAAATAATCAAAACTTTTATACTTGCAGACTAAAAAATGTGTCCTATGGCCATTATTACTTACTGCGTAATTCGTCGCACTGTTATTTACCTAGGATTTTTCGTCGTTAACACAATTCACTCAATATGTTCTGAAGCCTATCGCGCGTTAGTTCTGTTGAAGCACATGGAACAGTTATATGTTGAAAATCACTTGATTTAACGATCAATTTCAGTTCTTAGGATAACACCAACTCCAAAGTATATATTCTTTACTTTGTGACCAAACTTGTCACCATCTCGAAACAAAAACTACATTTTATGTGGATTACACATCACCGGCCTTATACAACGCACACAAACAGCTACGCCATCTTGTTAGAAGTCTGTTCCTTCTAGAACGTTCTCTCGCGTTACCAATTGCTTCATGCGTGTTTTTTGTCACGTAGGCAATTTGATGCCCTCTCTCTCTTTGAATTGCTTCCATGATCCTTATATATGGAGTTTCTTACTACACTGGTATCTCGATACATATGTCGAATTGTGTTATGTTTTGTTATTATTTTTATTATTGAACTGTTTATAATTTTAACTATTGCTTTATATTGTTCACCTCAAACGCACTACTCGTTGAAACAAAATCTCTTATATAATTTTCACATTTTACATACGTTCATATTTTAATATATTCTTTAAGTCTGCTTTATATTACCTACTTTTACAGTCTGCTTTTATTTTTTATTATTTATTTATTAAAAAAATGGTTCTATTGTAATTATTTTGCGTCATTAAGAAATATATATATAAAAATTATAAATGGTTAATATTATTTAAGTATTGCGTCATTTATTTATTTAGACCAAACCTCTGTGCTTTTAGACACTATAGGAAACTGCTGATTTATTTCTCATCGTATATTTTCTCTGTGACATGGCTGTTAGTGTTACAGTGTGTGTGTGTGTGTGTGTGTGTGTATGTGTGTGTGTGTGTGTGTTTGTACAGTGTAGGAACCGAGCAAATTTTCACGTATACACACCCCATTCCGAGCAAGCGTCGTAAAACGAGCAAGGCTCGCAACGCAACCCAATACTTTTTCGTGTCTATCGGCTTTCCCAATGCATAAGGAGCAAGAATATTCATTTATTTTATATTTGCTCGTTTCGCAGGTTTTTCACATACACATTCTTACACGGTTGTTTAGGATTTCTATTTCCAGGCTGCGCTGGCGTCGAGACTAACACGGCTTACTCTTAACTTACGTTAGACAAGTCAATTTACACAGCTCATGAGCAGATTGCTCGCTATATGCAGTGAGGTACGCATTTGATTAAATACACTGTTGCGTCAACCTTGGAGACTGTACGACATCCGGCTTCTTAGAATGTTTTTTTACCCTTTTAACTTTCGATGACTCTGCAGTCTCGTAGGCCTACCTTTGACTGAAGATTTAATATTTAGTCAACTCTCTTACTAATTTCGTTTGAAACGTTTCTATAAAATACTAAGATCGGTTTGGTGATTGATAAGACACGTCTCACACTTGTTTAATATATTTTGTCAAAAACTACGTACCAGTATTGTGCTTTTTTTAAAGATTGTCAAAGTGTAAGTTTTAAAAATGTTGGGACATTTTTTATTTGTAATAAATTGTTCAAAACACATGAAGTGTTTTTTTGTGTGAATTTGTTATGTATTTTTGTCTTTATGTTATCATCTTTTAAACAGATTAATAATATAACTTATACAAAATTACTTACCGTAATAAATCTTATGTCTGATATTGATAAATTCGAGATTTATTATTTTGAAAAATTAAAAAAATTACATTTGTTTCAGTACATTTTGTCAGTAATGTAATGTATAACATAAATTAACAATTTTATAAAATTTCAAGTGTATACGTTGTAAGTGATACAACCACTAACGGTATTTAAAGATTATGGTAAAAGAAAACTTTTCTAAATATAAAAATATACACCAGTTTCCTGATTCTCCCACGGAAGCAGACAAATTTGTAGTTTTGTCTTCTTATTATTAATATTTATAGAAAAGAAATGTCGACTCCGTCTGATTTTTTGTGACATTACCAATCTGGGCATCATTAAGAAAAAATATCAAGTTTTGTTTACCCTTATGTAATATTATTTAAAAGTATACTTTTTTTGGTAGGAGGGGGCTTTAAAAATGTACAAATATTTTATTGGCGGGAAAAATAATTTGTAAAGCGAATTATTACGAGTTCCATTGATCTTACAGAGGTAATTTAAAAAAATAAATAGTAAAATACATTTCTTCTATACTGGTTGGTATGGAAAAAAACTAAAAGCAACTGAAAACCTCAAAACAAGGAACACATTTACGTACTTTTTACAATACTTGTAATGCAAAGTTACTTCTTAAATACATATATTATAAGGAAAGGTCAAAATACGGTACCTATATTTTAAAATCCCTTCAAATTTAAGATGGCACAAACGAACTATAAGTCTTATTTTACTGCTTGCTTTTGTCAATTGTAGAGCTTTGAGTCATATTTTGTTTTGTTGATTTACTCCAAAGTGCCATAATATAAATGAAAAGAAAACATACCAAAGAATACAAATTTTAGAACGTGTTCTGTCAGAACTATACCAATGAACTAGGCCAAAAACACCACTAAGCTCAGTGTTTTATTTAGTTCATTAATGTGATTCACAGAAGACATTTTGCTGTCAATATTGAGTCTGTCGATAATTAGCCACCGTTGATATCTCCATAAATTATAAAGCATGAAAACCAAAATCATGTTATGTTTCCAAAATCAGAACTCAAAAAATATATTTCTATGCATTTTTGTAGGGCAGAAAATACAGTTTTATAGAAAATTAGTTTGTAAGTCATTTTTTAGATATTCGTAAGATGTTGCTCATAAACTTCTTTTGTCCATAATTTAAAGAAAGAATCTTATCTTTCGTGAACAAGTGATAATATGTGTTTTCCATGCATACGGTGTTTGGGAGCCAACACCTCATTTTACTGGTCCCAGCTCTAATGGAAAATGTATTAAAGAATATTTATGTTCAGTATTTGTAGCATTCACGCATTGTTATTACTAACATTTTAGTGTCATTTTCTAGTTGAGTGATGGTACGACACCCTTGGCATGTGAGTTTACCTCATACTTATTCGGTTTATTATAATCACATTCATAGTGCACTACCATTAAAGCTGGCTGTTATATTCTACTCGAATTTTGTATTTGGCATTATACAATTTAATTAATACAGATTTGAACCATAATTTGGGTTTTTTTAGATTGTGAAATATTATTGATAACTGCATTTACACAAAAACTTAATTTTCTTTATTATACATAATTAAATATGCAGTACCATTAAAGCTGGCTGTTATATTCTACTCGAATTGTATTTGCCATTATACAATTTAATTGATACAGATTTGAACCATA
>JAGFPH010001331.1:132626-162746 GCA_018207615.1 Philaenus spumarius | reverse complement strand
TGCCTTCTGATGTCATCACAAAGGATTGTCACAAACTAATTTCAAATTGTTATTTATGTTATTTGAATTAAATTAGTTTCTATTATTTACTATTTTTAACTATATGCCGAAACTCTTATTTGTGTTTTGAAGTAAAATTTATGTCATAAGTACTCTTTGGAGTATATTTAAAATATACATCAATTATTATTTATTTTACTCATTCAATAAATCACAAACGTTACAGTTTGTCTGCTTATAACTCAAGAATCGATTTTTTTCTATTTCGGTACGTTATCTGGGCCAGTTTTATCAAAATTGGTTTTATAAATCTTAAAATATTACCACATTTGTTTGATCAGGAGATATACAAAACCCAAAATATCCTTCTTATTTTAACCCTTATGAATTGCAAATGGATATATCTACAAGGACAATCTTGATCAAAACACGGGTTATAAGTAAAAATGCAAAAATGTATTTATTTGCTTCTGGTGGTGAGAAATTTAATTTAAATAACAAAGTGTCAATTATAAAAATGGGCCACTAAAATAAACCTAACATAATAACATATTCAATCTTAAATTGATCATTCAAATATGGTATAAGGATTTTTCTATGATTTTCACATATTTTACATACAAAATAAGCTGGGATGTACACACAAAGTCATTAAAACTGAAGTATCATATTGTATTTTGCTGATGATGTCTTCTTTATTGCTTCTGTGACTAACTGTATCTATGAAATGTGTGCACAGGTGGGACGTGATACTAGATACTCCGGTCGTTGTAATACCACGCTCTGCAAACAGTAGCCAAGTACTAGTAGCACATCTAGGCAGGATGTCTCTGACCAATACACTCAGCAGTCAATCCCCTCAACTTTGGACAGATGATACAGATCTCACTGAACTGTTTGATATAGAGATACGAGATATGAATGTATATACACTGGATACAAAGAAAAACTCTAGCACTGCTCAGTAAGTATGTAGCAGGCACGTTGAGATTATTAACAAATATTTTTTCGTAGTACATAATAGAATTTAACAATGGCTCAAACCTACAAACAAATTATACTTCTATAATAATGTTTCTTTGTGATCATGTTGTGCATAATCTTAGAAAACTGAACCTATTTGAAAAAAAATTTCACTGGTGGATAATTTAGACTTTCCTGAATTATATATGTTCTGCAGTAGAATTTGATTTTAATATTAAAAAGTATGAAAATACAGGTCTTTTAAAACATTTCCCAGTTATCTCAACGAAATAACTGAGAGGTTATGTATATATTTAGTAACTGTAACAACGATTAAATATTAATATTTACACTAATATAATAATAAAATATAACTGGGTTCATTAGTTTCAAAATATTAAAGACACTTTAAAGTATGGCTGCTTTTATAATCCCAACGTTTAGTTTTAACATATAACTTGAAGGTGTAGCTGAATAAATATAAAATGTTCATAAATAAATTAACTAATAATATACATTGACATTATTGGATTTTTCTTATCCTAAAATATAATAAATTCAATGAAGGGACTTTTTTGTATTTATTTTTACTGTATAAAAACTGTTTACTACAAAAACTTTTACAGGAGTAGACAGTTAGTCAGTAACTATTAATAATTTAAGAATAACCTAAGTACTAATTAAAAATTAACAAACAAAAGTGCACAATATGTTAAAATACAAACTTAACATTTATAAAATACTAGTGCCTTGTAGGGGCAAATGCCCCTATTAATATTGAAACAAAATTTAATATTTTGTATAATAATTTTATTTTTTAAATACAAATTAAAACCCTATACACATAACCTTAAAATATGTTTTTGTTTACAAATCATACTCAGCTGTTTTTCATTGCAATGCATTTCTTCTAAATATGTGTGTAGCTACGGTGGCCGTGGTTGTTAAAGCGTCATTGCTTTATCGATCGTCATGGCAATCATCAATGGAAAGGTTCCGGGTTCAATTCCCATTGACCCCGAATAATTTTCTTAATGGTTTCTTAACAGACATCGTTGGCTGTGGTTCGGATTCCACGTAAAACTGTAGGTCCCGTCTTCATTAGCCTTAAGTGCAAAACAGTAGGACGTTAAAAAAAAACTAAATATTTGTTTGTTGACAAATTATACTCAGCTGTTTTTCATTGCAATGTATTTCTTATGGAGATTTTTGGTAACTTTTTAGTTCCTCAAAACCTCATAAATGTTGTAAATTGAGAAAAACCTATACTTTCTCCGCTCCTTCATGTCAATACCTTTAATTTGAGCAATTTCCCAGCTTTGTACGACCTTCCAAGCTCCCACAATCTTTCTATCAAAATTCGGCTTACGAGCCATTCCAAAATTATATATATAGACTAATTCTATTATTGAGAATTGAGTAAAGAATTGATTGTGATTGTACAATGTTGGTTAGGTAGAGCCTAGATTGTTTAACTAATCTTAGACCGGAAAATTTTATTAAATACCTAAAAATATAGGCCTGCCTACAACAACTATACACAACTAACTGAGACTGATCCAAATGCATGCAAGTTATCGCACATCCCAGTTTAGAAGTCGGAATGTTCTATAAAAGTTATCTAACATTATAAACTATATTTGAACTGTTTTCATTGATATTTTTATTAAAACTTTTAAAACAGTTTGGTTGATACCCCAAAAATTCTGTTATAAGTTAACGTTTGATTCGTACAGCTCATCACTATAATTCTTATTCATTTCTTTGAACTTTCCACTTATGTAACAACAAGTATTGTTAGGTTTTTAAACATGAAACACTTCAGTACTTTTGCAAGTATTATCTCTAGTTTTTATGTTGCAGGACAGGTACAGACTGCCCTCTACTGAGAGTTGACAAACTGTATAACTGTGCAGATGGAGGCAAGACTGTGTTACATGACACAGTTATAGAGTTTAGAATAGAGAGAGAAGTTGGACAGGTTCGTATGAGACAGACGGAGGATATACTGTTAGAGGATGGACCTGACTTTACACAGGCGGAGAAGAAGGATAATGTGCAGGTAATTCTGGGTATCTGTGTGCATCACCTACTATAGACAAGTCCGTATCAATAAACATGATTATGCTGCCCTTGGTCCAAATATTTTCACTGCAAATTTTAATAAAATTCTAAATCCTACATAAAGTTTTCTAGCACGGTGACTCTCAAGCTGTAGGCGGGACTTTGTTCCTTCTATGTTCAAATTGCCAATTCGTTTTTATATTTTGTAACTGTTTCGTAAGCTCTGAACATATTTATTTGTTAAATTAAAATGATTGCTAAGTTTTTATTATTAGGCAATTTTACCTAAGGCCAACACAAAATTATACAATGCATAAAGACTTCAATAAAACAGGATGTATAAAATAAATAAATAATAGGCTACTTATTAAAGTAAACAAATGTAACTAACTATGTTCATAAAAAATAAAAAACGTGATCATTGTTGCAGATGAGTACAAATATTAAAGTTTCTAATAATGTTATTCATACACCTCAAAACTGGGGATGCGTCATCTTTCTTGCACAATAAGTATGTCTTCAACAGTGTTAAAAACTAGACAAGGTAGGCAACATACATAATTGCATCTGTCTTTTATTTTTGAGTTTTTATTAAATTTATCTCTGATAATAATTTTGAAACTGTAAATTAGTTTTATGATAATATTGTATACCCTCCAAGTGGCATGGTTAAAGCTAAAATTGAAAAGCGTGTTTTTAGGGTTTTGCAAGCATATTTTTAAAAATTCGCCAAAACTAGTAAATGAACCCCAATCCAAAGGTGTTCCATAGCTTTTTTGTAGAAGAAACTTCAAAGAATTCAAATATGCCACTAAAAATAAGTTTCTTTTGAAATTGTAAAAGTTACTAGCTTAGAAAGCAAAAAATGTTCAGAAACGGAAGGGAAAAAACCAACTTTATGCCTAAATAAAAAATAGTAAAAATTTTTTGTAATTTTATACAAAAGTTTTGTAATTTAGTTCTAAATATAAATGTGTAAAAATATATTTCAATTTTAAACATTTTCAGTTGAAAATAACAATTTTTATGTTACGCTAAAACGCTAAAAAAATAGGTCTATTTTCAAAACGAATATTCCTGTATATTTTTCCTATAAAATGGAATTTTACTATACCAAATTGTAGAGAATAAATGATAGAATTTAACTGTAAGATTGGAAATTACAAAAAACCTTACATTTTCTAATCAGATACAACAGAACGAAGAAAAATGTATAAACTTTCCACGATTTTTACCAAAAATCCTATAAACGAAGTTGTATAATTTTGGAGAAATATTTTTGTATTTTTTTTGAAGCTATACAACAGCTGTAGAAAATAGTTATAAAGAGAAATGTGTAACAATATATTTCAATTTCAAAATTATTTAGTTCAAAATACTAATTTTTATGTTCAAACTACAAAAAACGCTAATAAAACATGCCTAGCCTAGGCTATCTTCAAAAAATAAAACTAAACTCACTATTTAGAACACATTATTTTCAACACTTTATAAACATAATTTCACTAAAAAACACAATCTACACTTATTTATTTATAACTGTAACACAATATAACACAGTTTTATAAACTATAAACACTTTCAATTCAGTAAAATATCAAGAGAAAAAATACTTGCATCTAATTGTTAGGTAACCGGCTTGGAAAATGGCGACCGTAAACTCCTAAAAACGCTTGATTCTCTGTTCAGTTTGTACCAACCTAATATGACTAAATTATTTGAACTGCACATAGACTAAAACTATGGAATTTTATCTTTAAAACGGTATATTACACATCTTAGGAATAAATCGATTTCTGATAGTAAAAATCGATTTAAAAAATGCTTCCTTATTAGCCCAATCTTAGACCAATGACAAGCCTTTATTCTAAATTCTATATCTCATAACCTAATGTAGTCACAGATGATTTAAAAATACCACTTGAAAGATAAAAGTCTAATAAATCCAATGCTGTGATGATCTTTGTGACAATTGACAACTGTGAGGAGTTGCAGACCGTTGAAAATGATGAAGTTTTACGTTCTTAACATCGCGATGTCACACGGAAAACAGCTGTTTGACATTCTACAATTTTGAAACGATGATTACGTATGTAAATATACGTTTTACAAAAAAGTTTTAAATACAAAAATTAAAGTTCAGTTCATTTTCTTTCCAGCGGTGCCGACTTTATTACGATTGGATGATTTTAAGTAAATTAATTAATCGAAAATGTAAATTTATGCAAATTCTCGCTAATTGTTGAAATTGCTGCATCTTGCGCCTGAGAGAACGTCACTTTGGGCAGTCTGCCACTGGGAGGGTTAATGTGGCAGCTGTAAAGTGAATTTTAAAATATCTTAACTGTTAGGATAGATAAGATGAACGTTTCACTTGTATTTTGTAGGATTTTATATGTAAATATAAAATACTTAAAACAGTTAAAAGGAGGTCTACCTAATTAAAACTAAACAGTTACATTCTAAAATTCAATTTAAAACTAAAAATGACTGAACTATTTAAATACAGCCATTCTAAAGTATGACTGTGTAAGATGCAGCAGTGAACTTTAGGCTTACAGCATTGTAGAAAAAATAAAAGATTACTTTCAGCCTGAATATAGTTTTTATATTAAATATAGTTTAAATTATTTTTATTAACTTTATATTGCTTGAAGTGACAGATACAATACAATCAATTATCTTCTGTCAACAACAGTAGATAATAAATTAACAAAAATTCATTACAGGTGGTGGTTTTCAGCAATATTTTAATAACATTACTGACAAAAACACAGGTTTTTTTAAACCACTGTCTTTATGGCTAGTTGTGGTTAGAGAACTTTATAACACTCTGTACTTAAATTTACTTCCTTTTTTAATAGATTGTTGGCAAAGTCGTAACCCCGCTAAAGGTGAGTCTGTCCCGTCAGCAGTATGAACATGTCCTTGAAACAATCAGTTCTGTCTTATCATCGGAGAAACACAGTCAAGAAGATGTCAGCTCGACGAAAGCCCAGGATCAGAAGGAGAGAGTGTTGGTAGACATAGAGGAAGAAACAGAGTTACATACTGGAGTGTCTACGCTAAACATGGACCCTAAACTTCGAGCAAGATTGATGCTTCAAGCTCCTGTCCAAGTATCATCGGATCAATGCTCAATGATACTCAAAGGTAAAATAAGACACGTGTATAACATAAATACACTTTTAGTAAATTAATTATTTTAATGTTATAACTAAAGTCGTAACTATCCGGCTTAACTTTTACTAAATATTTGCATAGTGATTTTAAGGCAAAAAATATTGCATTGCTAAACAGTCTTCACCCAGATTGAACTACCACTTTGAGCTTTGAAGCGTGCTCTAATACAGTTTTAATAAGTATCATTTAATTACTAAAAACACTGCAGTATCTGTAAATGGATTTATAATGACACTAATTAACCTGGAAATTTTATTTTAAAATTCTTAAAAAAACTTAATATATCATGTTTTTCAATGTCGTTTATGAAAACAGACTTAAAATCTAGGTTAGTGATTTACTATGGCAGCTTATGCTTCGGGGAGGTGGAACAGGAGAGTTTAAATTTTTTAGAGGGAAAATATATATTTTACATGTCTTGTTAGAATAAAATTATTTTATGTAAACCTATTTTTAATTATATGAAACGTTTAATACTTCGGTATTTGTAATTTTTTCAATACCACTTATTTGTTAAAACAAACAATGGCATTAACATTTTTACTATCAAAATTTTCTTCAAATAAAACAAATATCAGAAATAACTTCCCACTAAAAAACTTAGGCTGAATAAAGTAGAAAAACCCTTTTGACTATATGGCCAAAAATGTATTAACAAGTTTCCTCTATACCCTACTGGAATTAATTGTACATACTGGATATGTTAAGAATAAAAATGTAGAGAGTGTCTGATATTGAAGGATTGTTATTGTGTTAAGGAATACTTAAACGATTTATATTGTGCTTGTACAAGTTATTTTTAAGACGTTCTTGTTTCTTTTGAGAATGTTACCGGTTTTTTCTATCTTTTGCTGTCTGTAAAATGCCTCGAGTGATAACATTATTTTATTGATTTCAGTATCATTTGACTTGCCAGAACTTACAGTAGAACTAAAAGCAGACTTTGGATCAGGGGAACAAGGTCTTGTGGACTTATCTTTTCGTGATCTTAAAGTGCAGTATGATAAATCACATCACCTGGAAACCAATATACAAGTAAGTTTATAGTAAAACCTGACGGTGGCCTATTGTTATTATATTAATACGTGAACATCGAAAATTGAAGTACTTTTTTAGTATTGATTATAAATGGAGAGGAATAAAACTTATATCTTTTGAAAGGTTCTGTACTATAGATGTACACACGAAAGTCACGTGTGTGTGTTGCCATTAAGCCAGATGAAATAAAATAAACTGGCCCTAACCTAAAATTGTGTTGCTAAACTAGCTATCTGAATCAGCTGTTTTATCTTTTATTTTATTCAGTTGGTTCCTTTGGCAATGAATATAAAAATGTATGTTTTAGGTCATCATTTTATATTTTTCATACAATCAAGATTTTTCCGTACAAAATGCTTCAAATAATTAAATTAAGGTATTTTGATCACATTCATGTCTGCATGAGCTAATATCTCTTCGCTTTTCCTGCTCGGGAAAATATGTTTTTAATATACAAACAAATGCTTAGTGTTGTTTCCATTTCTTTCAAATTGAATTATCAATTAGAGCAGAGTCCCAAAATTTAGAGTTGAATTGGACCAAGAGTAGCTTGAATTGTGAGAAACTCGTATTTCACGGAATATACAGAGGTTAAAATAAATACCATTTATAGTCCTCGTACAACCGTAAAAATGGAAGTTTTATTAAATATAAACTATTTTGTATTGAACACTGAGGTGTAAACTTAATTTTATATACTGTACAAAAGTAGAAATTTACTTCTTAAAGAAATCATAAATAGTTTTTCGTTTAACTACACTGCAATGTTTACGATCAGCGATGTCATGATTTATTCTAGACACGCCTGGACTGGTATCTAAAAACAAATTTTCAGTTTGAAAAAGTTTCTGCTTGCGTTATGTGGTATAACGTTAGCTGTTATAAAAATAAAAAATTGTATTTTTTAACTGTAAAAAAAAATATTTGGAATCGGAATTACTCTAAGTTCAAAATATTAAATTTAATAAAAAGATTATATGTGAATTATCGTTGAATTATTATTTACTTTATCATTCAATTGCAATAGAAAGCATACCTTAATAAAAATCACTTTACTTTAAAATCAAAACAAAACATTTACATAACCTAAAACTCTGTTTACCTTTAGACATCTGTCAATTCACATATGATCATATCTATGCAACATGACACCATCTGTGACTCTATTGCGCCATACTGCACGCTTATGTCATAGCATAGGTATTGTGTAATACAGTAATCTATGCTACAATTTAGGCGGCAACTTCTCCTCTTAGCGCCAACATAACCACACATTGGCCATGCTTTCTAGTTTTGCACATTACTTTTTAATGATAGAAATTGACTTTATATTATAATCTTATCTTTGTCAAGCTGCTAAGGTATACACTAGGTAGAGTTGCGATAACAAATTAAAATTAAAACATTGTGGTGAACAACTAAGAACGTTTACTCAAAAATGTTGTAAGTTTTCTTACAACAGTAAAAAATTATCAAGTTACATAAAACATAATTTTACAATTCAATATAAAACAACATGAGAAATAGTCAAAAAAATGAGACAAAATTTTAGTTAAGGCTACCAAAAATGATTCTAATAGCAGACTAAAAGATTCTATATTGTGAAATTTATTAAATTTTCTAAGTCCAGACCTTTAAAATGCTAATTCGTCGATTATAATAATCAAAAATGGTTTTATACTTGCATAATTCGTTATGGGTACATTAACACGTTCACTGCGGCGGGGGTACCGGTACATCCAGCGGTGTCTATTCGTATGCGCAAGGAGTACCGGTACCCCCACCGCATTGTCAATGCTTTTCTGTTTAGCGTGTCCTTGACACTGCAAGAAGCAAGTTGATGTTGAGTTTGTTTCGGCAACTAACTGGAGAGTATAAATTGTGTGTAGTTTTAAGTTCACGCATCCCGCCTGATTTTTCCAGCTCTTTTTCTGGGCATATTTTTAAGTTCGCGCATCCCTATATTTATTAGTCATTTGTTTCAATCTGCTGGCCATACAATTACTAAAATAACAAAATTAAAACGAAATTCAAATCGAACCTTGCAATAGAAATGTCGGATGTGCAAGAAAAGCACTCAGTATGAGTGTATGACATGTCCAGAACATCCAGGACTTTGTGTAGTCGGTTGTTTTGACAGTTACCACAGACGTCATAAATGATGATTATGGTTGGATGGTAGGGTTGTAAATTTGTGTAAATATATATTCTTAATTATTTATAATAGTTTTTATGTGATATTAAAGAAAAGTGTTGTCAAACATAACGTTTTGTAAGTGTGAGTCGGGTGGAGTGGGCACCGCGTGCACAAGGAGTACCCCCGAAATAAAATGAAGTTAGAAACCAACAGATAACATCTAAATTCAACAAATAAGACATCAAGGTAAGGTTTAAACAAAAACAAAAAATTAGCATGTAGGGTACATAATGGGCTTATTTTTAGCAGTGATCGTGTTAAAACTGTTTTCAATGTCACTTTTTTTACTTACACAATGCACAAATCATATAGCCATGTGCTACAAATTGTTATCTTTCATTTTCTCACAAACCCTTCATTTAAAGTCACCTACTTTAGCACTGCTCATTCCTATACCATAACTACACACTTTGTAGTTATTGAAACTTGTTAATTACCAACATTTTACGTACTTTAACTTGATTTAGTGTGGACTCCACACAAACACACAGTCTACTCATCGCCGCCATTAGAAGAAGTGCCTTCTCATCGTCCCATCATCCTACAACACAATGTTGCCAACCACTGCCCACTGAAGTTTATAGCATTATGTTTGTTTAGATATCATCTGTGCATTGTGATTTTATATATGCAATGTCTTTTATTGTGCATGATTTCTTATTTAGTAGACAAGTAAAATATATTAGTTCTATTTATTGATATTAATGTCACTTTCCGCGCACAATCTTCATATAACGTTCTTTTTTATTGATTTTACGTATATACTGTACTATACGCATATTTAAATTAGCCTAAGATCTCAGGTCTGTTATATAAATTTTATGTTTTTGCTTGGTTATATAATTATTATGTCTGCTTTATTCATTTATTAATTTTAAGTCTGCTCTTTATTTATGAACTTGTTATTAAATTTTATTTACCTTGCGTCTGTTATTTATATAAATGTGAATGTAATTTAATCATAATAGTTTGTTTTACCTTGCGTCTCTCATTTATATATATATATATATATGTTTTAATTTACTATTTCCTTTATACCTTGTGCCTTTATATATGTGTATAAGTATTTTAAGTTACTTTTTCTATATTTTCTCGTTTCGTGGGTCGCATATGTCACAGTGGCTATTATTTCATGATTAGAAATCCCACTTTTTTGTATGAATTATACACACCTTTTTTCTCATAATTGTAGGTTATAAAGGTGGACAAGTTTTTAACTAGCTTACAAAACTTCTTGCTTCGTAAGCTTATAGATTGTTGTTTTAAAAATGCAATAAAATGCTTATAAATATTTATCATTATTTAATTGGATAGTTGAATTCAGCATAGAATAAAACCAGATCAGTGAGTATCTGGATTTCTTACTAAGTGTTTTTTAGGTGTTGGCTGTCAACCTACTTATGTTTTTTGTGTGAACATTTTGCCTTTGTACCAAGAAGTAAATGGACAAAATATTGGAAACTGTAAGTGTTTGTATAAAATAATTTATCCATAAAAAAAATAAAATGTTTTGTTATTGAAATTTATACTTTAGTGTCAAAGTCTAATTACATTGTTTTAACAGATGTCTCTTCGCTCACTATTAATGGAAGATCTCCTCCAACCTCCTGACTCTAAACATCGCAGTATCATGACTTCATCTTTCCCACAAGAACTGGTAGCTATGCCATGGTCTGGTTTTGTCTCTAAATCTTGCCCTAATCTAGCAGCCATGCACACTCATGGGAGGAATTCCATGCATTCATCTTTGCCTGATCATCTGGAGGCGGAAAATGTCTTTGGTGGCATTGCTAAGAAGCCTAGACATCTCACAGGTTAGTTATTGGTTTACATAATATTAGCAGTTGCAACCACATTGGGTTTGGTTAAGAAGTTACCATAGTTAGGCAAAACGTACAATTTGCTCTTAACCCTCCGAGCGTCTGTTGTAAAACGTAAAATGCCGCACTGTTTTGGGGTAAAACGCGAGCTTTTGGTAAAAAAAAAACACCAATAATTCAGTTTTAGGCTTAGACACATTTTTTATGCATGAAATTATTGAGAAAGTTATATAGAATATTGTGCAATAAATACCAGTTACATAGATGTGTTTTAATTTCTGAATATTCTCACCCAAAGTTAGAAAATATTCCAAAACTTTTCTTTTCAAATTTGACCACTATCAGAAATCCTACTTACACTTAGGTTATAAAAAAAATAGCCATTTTGTTCTAAATTTCATGTAGTTTCAGAGAATGTTCACTTATATAGGCAATATATAAACACACACAAAGTTTGAGAACTAAAACTATGTACACGGTGCTGACCACACTGTTTTTTGGGCAAAACGCAATCTTTCGGTATAGAATTCACTAAAAATACAATCTCAGAACTAAGGACATAAATGATGCATCAAATTATTCAGAAAATTATAAAGAATATTGTAAAATAAATAAAAGTTACATACTTTTGCTGGAATTTCTAAAATGTCTCCCAAAATAAAAAAAATTTCAAAATTTTTCTTTTTGATTATTTACTACTAGGCCTATCTCAAAATCCACAAATCTATGTTATAAACAATCGAAATTCATCATTTTGTTAAAAATTGTTTGTAGCTTTAGAAAATATTTATTTACATTGGTAATATATACACATACACACAAAGTTAGAGCACTAAAACAAAAACCATGTCCACCTAGGTTAGCACAAACACTGAACAGCTGAATAGTTCCTGAGAGATTATTTATCAATCTGTTGCTGAGAATACTAAAACTATACACCAAAAGATGCACCGTTTTCTGCAGAATCAATCGATACCACATACTAAACGTTTAACTATAGATGAGCTCGAATAGCTGTTAATCTGTGACGTAGTGCACAGTCATTGCTGCAGCGACTACTAACACGCATCTTACTGTCAAGTCATCGCTACAGCGACGACCGACACTCGAAGTTTAAGTTAAGAGTAATGTTAAATATATTTGTCCCCATAAATTTTTATTGCAGCATTATTATTTGCGGCTCATTTTAAATTAACCGTGAATGCATTATTATTCCATTTCAAAATTAAAAGTTTGCATTTTCTTTTTTTCCAATTCTTCAAGGTTTTAGGGCCGTAGTAATTGTTTTGATTCACCATAATGTGTAGAAAAACACATAATTACTCTTATACAAGGTAAGCTCTTATACAAGGTAGGTCTATATTTTAATATTGTATTTATTTAGTCATTTAACAATATGATACAGCAAATTTTGGGTTTGTATTTATTAGCCTAAAAATCCACACAAGCAAGAGCAAACATATGCAAACATAATGGGATCACTACACTGACCTTTAACTACAAATATAAAAGGTATGTTTGTTTTGGTATATTTATTTGGTTATATCATATATGGTTCATTGTGTTTTACATTCCTTAAATATGTATTCCAAGAATTTTTTAAATTAAACATTGATTTTACAGTTGATTCAAGAGCTACAAAACATAACAAGAAGTCTCCAGAACAACTCTACCCATGCACCCCTCCACCTTCCCCACGGGGCACAGCTTCTCCAAGTGTCTTCAGAGAGGATAATTTGGTTCATATTAATGTAATTTTGAGAGCTCCAAGGCATCAAGGACATAATGTAAGTAAAGTTTTAAATTTATTTTTAGAAATAAAACTATTCAATTTACACCCACTCTAGGCTGCAATAAAGAATTAGATGTTTGGATGGGGCTTCTAAATCTATTATTAAATTGTTGTATTTATTACAAACAATTTTCATTCCTGTAATACTTTTTACAATCAAAAATAATTATTCCTTTCCATTATTTGCCCAATTAACTTTTTCCCTATAAAATATCTTCTTGTGTAATAAGTTTTGAAAGGATATTTATAAAGAGTGGAAATTTACAATATATAAATTTACAATATCACAATTTACTATTTGACCAAATTTAGAGCTAGCCTGCAAGTAAACATGCTAAAAATAAATTTTGATTGTTTAAACTAATTTTCATTTATAGGTCCAAAATTGTTAGTTTGCTTCCAATCCATCTGAAAACAGAACAACAAATACGAACCAAATCAATTAATTTAAAGAAATTGCAAGTTATTTACTACTTAATACCTGTATATTAAGCTATTATTTTGTTTAGTGATGTGTTATTTTGATACAAGAATGAGTATGCTTTGCTATTGTTGTGAGAAAATAGTTATTTTTGTATTTAATTAGTTTTTCTATTCTATATAGTAATTTATTTGTAGATGTATAAATACAGTTTTTGTTGTTAACCCTATAAGTGTCAGGCAAACTTCTCAGAATGAAAGGCCATTTTTGCGTTTTGATAGCATTTTTTTCAAAAATTCACCAATTATATCCCAATCCAAAAGTGTTCAATAGCTTTTTTGTAGAAAAAGGTTCAACGAATTCATATTACTAAAAAATTGATTGATGTAAAACTTTAAAAGTTATAGCTCAGGAAAACCAAAGTTTAGAGTAATAGAAAAATCCAATTTCAGGTCTACATAAAAAGTAGAAACATTTTTGTAATTTTATTTCAAAATATACAAAAGTTGTGTAATTTAGTTCTAAATAAAAGTATATATATATATAAATATCAATTTCAAATTTGTTTAGAACACCAGTTTAAATGTTCCTACGACAAGACCGCTAATAAAATGAGGCCTAATATATAAAAAAGTAATTAAGAATACATGCTTTACCCAAAAATGAAATTTTATTATTACAAACTGTAGATAATAAATTATAGAATGAACTGTATACTTGCAAATTTTAAATAACATTATTTTATTAAAAAATTTCACTTTATTTCACTAAATTACAGTAGAACCCCTCTTAACCGGTCTGGTCGGGACCGAGACCCTGGCCGGTTACGAGTTTGGCCGGTTGATCCGAGGTTCCCGTAAAAAATAGATGTTTGTTCAAAAATAACCTACAATACACATTTCATAAATAACCAAGCAAATAAGACGTTATTGCAACTCTTTTTATTGTGTGTACTGTACATACATAAGCAAACAAACACCAACAAATTAAACATTTTAACTTACATAAACTTTGAAAAATTAATTTACATATACTAATTTATTTATACAAGAATTTTTGTTCTCACGAAATTCAGTAAAGGTTCCGACAAAGCAATAGACGAAGAAAGAGAAACAAAGGATGATTTGTTAATTGATTCTAAGAAAAAATATAGTTGCCGCGGAAGCAAGATTTGATTCCCCTCTTGCTTCCGCGGCAACTGTATTTTTTCTTTGAATCAATTGACAAAGTGGCATCCTTTGTTTTTTTTATGCCCCTCCTCCCTTGTTCCCCTGCCGCAACACTCCCCTGTTCCTCTGCCGCACACCTAACGTTGCGTCACCGCGCTTTATTTTCTAGGAAATGTCCGTCAAACAATCGATGTTTGAGACTTCGGCCAGTTATATTTGATTCTGTTGTTCCTTGGGATAGACCGGTTAATCCGAGGACCAGTTGATCCAAGGCCGGTTAAGAGGAGTTCTACTGTAGAACCACTAACACAAACTCTCACAGACCTACAGTATACAGTTCCAGACACTAAGACAATGGCAAAAGCTAATGTATAATGCACCTAGAGTGCTGAAGAAATCTACATATTTCATGAAAATACCCGAATAGCCTATGAAAATTAACCAGGTTTACCTTATATCAAACAAAAATATAGAACTTCCACTTCAAATCAATATAAAGATTATTATACAAATATATAGATTTGTAACAGATATATCGATTAAAAAATGTGCATACTCACTGGTCAAAAACTGTCCAATTGTAAAGGTTTACAAAAAAGTCATATCTAAGAAACTATATGAGTGACGAATGTGTGGAAGGCAGTGGTAGAAAGTTCAAATCTTGACGAATCCAAAGGTGTCCTTATGTTCTTTTCAAAACTAGTCTATAACGATACATTCTAACGATTATGAGTCTTAAAAAGTGACGAGTTTTAGTCATATCTTTGTGCTTTCTCACGCGGTATCAGCTGTTTAGAAAACTACGATTCCATATGTAAATATGCGTTTTAGAAAAAAAATTTAATGAAAAAGTTAAAGTTTAAAACATTTCTTTTCATAACAAAAAGATTGATTTTTAATCAATCAAATTTTGATGATTTCAATGAGTTTCAATGATTTTGAGGCTGTACAATAATAGCTGACCAAATATAAAAGATAGTGATGCCATGTAGACAACCTAAATTATCATGGAAATCGAAGAAGATTTACTATGAACACTATAAAATAAACTTAAGTCCTTCAACTAAAAATGGAAGTTGAAATCAACCATTCATTGAGGCTTGTGTAAAACAATCAAATTAACGATGCCACCACATTGAATTTAGGTACTCCCAGAAGCGCAAAGTTACTCTTCCATAGAGGAAAAAGGATAACCAATGATGTTAACCTGAGTGAACTCTACAAATTCTCAAATAAAAACTCTTTATTTAAAATATTTTTCTGTAAGTGTGTTAAATATTGTGTTCTAAAAATGTATGTGTATGAACAGGATTTGTGGCAGTATTCGTTAATTTTAACCCTCATTGCACTTGAAGAAAAAAATAAGAACAAGGAAAGTCAAAGTAAATAGAAATCATCTCACTTTAACAATACCTAAGATCACACAAAATTTACAAACCTCTGCATAGCCCTCCTCATTTATATAATTAATTTTCATGATTTTGGATTTGTTAATGAACCGCTCCTTCATTCTTCAACAAAGAAACTACATAAGATTAGTTAATGGCAATGACAATAGAAAAGAAAACAAAAAGAACAGTGTTGACAACATTTAAACAAAAAACCCTATAAAATTAGGAACCCCATGCACTTAAACCCCTTTACTTATAATATTTTTCCTTACTATTATAATTATTATTTGAATAAATAACATGTCTATTATGTAAATGAAGCAGCTCATTCCCAGTCTATAAATAAGCATTTGGCTTTTTTAACAATTTAACTTATTTAACTGTACTATACTTATCAAAAACAAAGAAGATACACTTAGGTTATGAATATTACAGTTATGTTTTACTCTTTTTGTATACAGATGTCTCGGCATGTAACAATAGACTTCAACAGTTTAGATATAGTTGTTAATTTTGAATCTTGGGTCGTCGTTCTTGACTTCTTTGGAATCAGTAGCAACGATCCAAATGAAGATCTGAGTTACAAGGAAAAGTCCAATGTCAACGAAAAGGTGGATACGTCACTTGGTAAGCTGAAAATGTTTTTAAATAATAATATTCTTTATAAAAATTAATGCTTTCACTTCGCTTAAACTTTTCTGATGTGTTGTAATGAATTGGCTAGACATTTTTTGACATATGCAACCAATGCAGACGAGAAAATAATTAAAATTGGAAGACGTAATATACATTATATATATATATAAAAATAAGACGCAAGACAAGTAAAGAATTTTAACAAAGTAAATAGTAGTAACCATTTAATAATAAACAATAAAGCATTCATTTACAAAAGGCAGATATAAATTAAAATATATATAAATACAGGCAGATGTTAAATTATATACATAGCATTGTATAAATATAACAAAAAAATAGAAGTGATAAATAAACAGTCAAAATGATAAAAAAAAACCACACATAAAGTGATTATAAAACTAATTTGAACAATAATTATAATTATGTTTCACTCCTTTAGACAAAAGTCATATATATAAACATCGATGCACATGTGACATATAAAAAGTCAAGGAGTACTTTTTCACTAAGGAGTACAATAAGTACTAATTCAGCCAGACGTCCCACACCCGAGATTATTTTATGAAAATAGTTAATTAACTTAATAATTGTAGACTAGGACTTAACAAAGAAAAGTGATGTCATCTTAATTTACAACGATGGACAACGTTGGCTCCCGCCAATGTGAATCATAGTGTAAACGTCACAGGCCAAACACATGATGTGTGAGTAACAGGTTAAATGTGTAAACAAACAATATTTTCAGGTTAGATTTCATTCATTATTTATTTTTTTTAAATCAGGTGTTGTGATTAATTATAATAAGACTTTTTGATTAATAAACTCTCACTTCATTGTCTTTATTAAATATTTTTTATTTTTTTATTTTTGACTTAGTAGAAAATTTTCTTAATCTTTTATTTTGTTTTGTTTGTTATTTACAAATAGTTGTTCAAATTTTATCTTATTGTAACACCTCACGTTACAATTTAACTGAAATAAAATTATTTAGGATTTAACTGATACTGCTTATACCAATACCAACAGTACTGCTTATACAAAAATAATAATTCCTTTTAAAATTCAATAGCCTGCAAATTGTCACTGATAGTTTTAAAGTTAGGGGCATATTACACTGTCAAAGTTATTCGTCAAATATTTGGTCAAAGTTTTATCAAAGATCTTAGATTTTTTTGATGTTTAAAGGCGAAAAACCTGGGTGGTTATCATTGCCTACGAAGAATTTGTCAAAGAATACATATTACAGCTGTCCAATGTCTTTGATCAGCTAGGTTATTAACTAGATACATTTTGGGGTTATTTTTCGGTTTATTCATTCTGTTAAGTTGCTATAATGGATCAAGTAATGTTAACTTATTATGCTGCTGCATCAAGTGCTTATCTAACTATGGCACTACAAAATAAAAAGAGGCACAAACGAAATGATTATGGGTCCGATCATGGATAAAAAGGAGGCAAAAACTAGGTGTAAATACATCTATTATTAAAGAACTATGGTCAGAAGATCGTGATTCATATAAACTTTTTTTAAGAATGGATGTAGACGATTTTAACTTTTTATGTGCAAAAATTGCTTCTTTTATTCAAAGAAGGGATACAGTTCTTAGAAAATCAATAAATGTAGAAGAATGACTGACTGCTACCCTTAGTTTTTTGGCCTCAGGAGAAAAAGTTACTCCAGTCTGCATTTTATAAGACAAATACCTCAATGCTCAATTTCATTTATAATTCCTGAAACCTGCACAGCTACAGTATATACAACTTATTAAAAAATGACTACAGGTGAGTATGTAAACACATTTTAATAAATTTGTATTTACTTTTAAGTTTCTTAGTCATCGGTTCTAAGGAAGAACCTAGAATTAATTACTAGGCCTATAATAGCCTACATATTAGTATTATTTTAATTCTAGGTTCTTTCTTACTTTTGTATTGTTTATTTAAAAAAACTTATAAATACACTTTTGTAATAAAGTAAACATAATAAAAATCTTTTTAATGATTTACATAAACATAGGCTTTACTGCCAATCCCAATATTTTTGTTATTTACAAATCATCTTCAATTTGTTTTAATTCATCCATTATCACCAGCTCCTGAATTTTTCTTTTAGATGTTAGAAATAATTTGTTATTTGATTTTTTATCTCTCAATTCGAAACCAATATATTTTCCTAAAATTGAATGTTCATCTTCTTCCGAATGCTTATTGGCCAGTGTTGGTATTTCTTTCATGGTCATGGCTGCTTTGTGTAACAATTCATCATCAATGGAAGCCTGTTTCTTCTTTCTTTTTCGTTGATGAGCTGAAACGTTGGCTTCACTAGCTGATGAGGATTCGTGTGCAGCATTATAGCCCAGTCAATGAAGGGAAAAAATAGGCCTTAGCTGGAAGTAATTAGTGAAAAGCTGAAATTTTGTCAGATGTTACAATAGTATAAGAGGAGTATTTACACAAAAGTCCCCACCCCTCCCCCTCTTGCTTCCCCCCTACCCCCCTTAAAGTTCACTTTTGAAAGACTTTTTTATTTTGTCAATATCTAAGAGATAAAAAGCGATAGTCATTTTTATTTCGTTATTGTAATCCTTATAATATTCTCTATCAAAAATGTTCTTTGCGTTTAAGCTATAAAACAATTATTTACCGTGTATTTTTAAATTTAATGTTAAAATTTTAACTTTTCTATTACAATAATTACATGTTTAGCTATTTTTTATTAATATGAGACAAGTTATGAAAGAATGGCTCAAATAAAACTTTTAGGGTATTTTGCAATCTTTATATTGATATAAGTTTTATAAATGTTAAGTGCAGACAGCTGACTTAATCGGCCTGGCAAAGGGAGATGGTGCGGCGCGGAGCGTACGAGTCCTCGCGGGCCGGATCAGCCCGTTGGCATATCAGCGGTCAATCTGCAGTAGAGGCCTATTGTTTGGACTTTTATTTGTATAGCTGGTCTAATTATAAGTATTACAATGGTTAAATAGACGTAAACATTTATTTTATTTTTTTCATTTTTTATTTATTTTCTGGTATTTATTATTGCAGTGACAAACACACAATATGATTTCTTTGAGCCAAGCCAATAAAGGGAAAAAATAAGCCTTTGTTGGATATGATTAGTGAAAAGCTGAAATTTTGTTCATAAAATTGTTAATGTTCTTTATATTAGGAGAGCTAGTTTTAGTTTGGGGGATTATTTATAACCCTAAGTTATTAAGGCCGTTCCATTATCCACCACCTATGGACCCGCCGTGCCATGTCCCGTACTGGCTAAAATCGGCAACGACAGGTGTCAAGCAGCAGAACATGTTTTGTTTACTGTCAAAACACCATCATGGACCATTCATTCATCACTCAAATTGCTATTTACAATATCTTAAAATTGTCTGGGATATATACAATACTGGCACATAAAAGTAGAGAGTTTCAGTTTTATATAAGGCAGGCCACACACAGAATCTGACACGGTCAGTCACGTTTAGTCAGTTTGACTAATAGCAACTAAAACGGGGGGTTTAGCATGGGTGGTTATGAGGTCGCCACACACTGCATCGAACGAGACGAACAGACACAAACAGACATCTAAATATGTGTTTTCCTTGACTGACGCAGCTCCCTCAAAAGACACCTTTAGTCAAAAGCTATCAGACACTGTCCGTCAGAGCCACCTGCACACATACCCCTCCTTGTCACTTGATTTTCTCCAATTCGTGTTTTGTTTTTTAATCTTATCCTGGTTTTTTTCCAAGATGTATTCGAACGTTTCTACTTTCATTCGTCAGTAGTTTTCGATTTTTTGGGATGGTTCTCAATTCCTTAATAAAGTCTACGAGGTTCCTCTTCTCGTTTATAGGGTGTACCCAAAGTTCTCTGTTATTAGTGCCTTTTCAAACAAATTAATCAAGTTCTACATCATAATTTAGCTTCCTCTTCCTTCTCTTCAAAGTTCGTTTCAAAGTTAGGTTAAAAACTTTCAATACGCACTAAATGCACACAATACAATCTGGTGGACAGAAGAACTGAAAATGGAGGGAGGCAATGACGCCCAGTGATTAAAACCCCCACACACAGGATCAGTCAATAACAGTCAAACAGACAGAAAAGACTAAAGGCGTCTTTGACTATGACTGGCCGTGTCTGATTCTGTGTGTGGCCGGCCTAAGACAGTGGAAACATTCTTGCTACTGTTTTATTCCAATCCAGTTTCGTCTTGATTATCAATTATTTCATCTACATTATTAGGACTCTTATCACATTAAAACAATTAAGTTCCACTTTCCGACACCCACAATATTTAATACAAGATGTCTTACAGCTGCAAGACACGAGGTGCAGAAGGTCATCAGTTACAAAAGACTTAGACCTTAGTGTTGGTGTTAAAGCTTTCCTGTAACCTCCATTTTCTTTCATCTTTTCCATCTTCCAACTCCAAACTGTAGCATCCAATCTGTTACCAAGCCATGTCTGCATTTGCAAATAAACCCTGAACAAATGCTGATGAAGGGGGGACGCTTTGCAAGGTCGAAGTTTGACCTTAGATTAGATTTTTTTGCTATTTTTGCAAGTAACGAGCTTCATTGAAGTGCATATGCTTTTTCTGTTAAGATAAAATTTTCCCCGTTTGTTTTCAGTTCTTTGGAATCATCTTGACGTAGAAACACCGACGCTTGTGTTTGAGCTTCTTCTGACTTTTGTAAAATGTCCAAAGATTTTATTTTTCCCAGATCAAAGAAAGAAGATGTTGTGTCACAACCTGTTATGGCATAAGCAAACAGATTAAGCTTCCTTTTGTCGTTCAACTTATGGATGATTTTGGAAATCCTGTAATACACTTTTCCATGTAATCGTCCAGTTACTGGTTCAAAAGTAGATTGTTTGGTTCTGAGGCCCAAGCGCTACCAACAGTATTAATAAATTGGTGTATTAATAAATTGACAGTAAACAAAACATGTTCTGCTGCTTGACACTTGCCGATTTTAGCCAGTCCAATAATGGTGGGTCCATATTTGATGGAGAATGGATCGGTCCTAATAACTTAGGAGTAGGAATAATCCCCCGAATCAAAACTGGCTCTCCTAATATAAAGAACATTAACAATTTTATAAACAAAATTTCAGCTTTTTACTAATTATATCCAACAAAGGCCTATTTTTCCCTTTATTGGCTTGGCTAAAAGAAATCATATTGTGTGTTTATCACTGCAATAATAAATACCAGAAAATAAATAAATAATGAAAAAATAAAATAAATGTTTATGTCTATTTTACCATTGTAATACCCATAATTAGACCAGCTATACAAATAAAAGTCCAAACAACTAACTGGCATTGATCTGGACTCAAATTTGAATTGGAAAAGTCACATTTCAGGTTTAGCCGAGTCACTGTCGTCAGTTTGCTTTGCTCTCAAAATGATTTCCTCTGTGACTAGTTTAAAAGTAATAAAAGCCGTTTATTTTGCCTATGTCAGTTCTCGTCTAAGATATGGGGTGGCATTCTGGGGGAACTCTGTTGAATCTATTAAAATATTCCATTTACAAAAAAAGAATTTTACGCTCAATGTTCCATCTAAATTATAATCAATCTTGTATACCTTTTTTCAAAAAACATAATATTTTAACTTTCCCTTACATTTATATTTATGAAACTTTAATTTTCTTTAAGAGCAATCATAATTTATTTGAAATTAATCAGCACTACCACAACAAATACCCTTTCCGTCAATAACGTTTTCAATATCCTGTCCATAGACTTAAATTTTTTGAATGCGGAACTTATTACTCTGGTATAAAGTTGTTTAATACACTTCCAGAAAATATTAAAAACTTAGGTTCCATCCACAGTTTCAAGAGTTCACTCAGGTGCTACCTCCTAGAAAATGCGTTCTCTTCTGTGGAAGAATATCTTTCCACATGTTCCTGAGCCCAGTCTGCAGGTGTCAGGAAGGGCTTATTTGTTTTTAAAATATTATAATCAATAATTATATATATATAAACTGTATTAACTGTGTTTTTTTATTTTTTGTTTTTTAATCAAATTTGTATGTAAATTTATGTGTGATTTTGTGTATATTATGTATGTTTTATTATTTTGTACTTTTATTTATATAACAATGTAAGTTATGACATTCACATATTCCAATGGAATAAATCACAGAAAAAGTGATGAAAAGAATAAATAAATAAAAAATAAATAAACAATAGGCCTTTACTGCAGATTGACCGCTGATATGCCAACGGGCTGATCCGGCCCGCGAGGACTCGTACGCCCCGCGCCGCGCCATCTCCCTTTACCAGGCCGATTAAGTCAACTGTCTGCACTTAACATTTATGAAACTTATATCAATATAAAGATTGTAAAATACCCTAAAAGTTTTATTTGAGCCATTTTTTCATAACTTGTCTCATATTAATAAAAAATAGCTAAACATGTAATTATTGTAATAGAAAAGTTAATATCTTAACATTAAATTTAAAAATACACGGTAAATAATTGTTTTATAGCTTAAACACAAAGAACATTTTTGATAGAGAATATTATAAGAATTACAATAACGAAATAAAAATGACTCTATCGCTTTTTATCTCTTAGATATTGACAAAATAAAAAAGTCTTTCAAAAGTGAACTTTAAGGAGGGGTAGGGGGGAAGCAAGAGGGGGAGGGGTGGGGACTTTTCAGAAAATATTCCTTATATAATCAACTAACATCCATGAAAAAATCAGCTTTTCACTAATTAGTTCCGACTCAAACCCTTTATTGACTGGGCTATTAGGGTTTATGAGAGTTGAGTTAAGAAGCTCGCTAAAAATTATAACTGATAATTCTTCATCGACAATCTGAAAAGAAGAAGAATATTATTCAGTGTTCTATTTTTTAAATTAACTGTAATAATGTTTACCAATGAATTATTTTATTTCATTTCAAATGTTTGTAAAGAAGAATGGACTAAAATAGCACAAGAGTTCTGCAAAAAATGAAATGCTGCTAATTGTATAGGGGCAATGGGTGGCAAACATGTGCGGATAGTTTGTCCAAAAAATTCAGGATCTCATTATTTTAATTATAAACTTTTTAACAGCGTTAATTTGTTTGCACTTGTAGACACTGATTATAGGTTTCTGTATGTGGATGCTGGACCAAATGGGAGAGTAGGCGATGCAGGAGTTTTCTTAAAGAGCAATTTAAAGAAATGTTTGGATAGCAATTCATTAAATATTCCAGAAGATTCATGTTTACCTGGGACAGATATGAGACTCCCATTCATTATTGTGGCCGATGATGCATTTTCACTACGAAAAAATATAATGAAACCGTATCCTCTTAGAAATATAACTAAAGAAGAAAGAATCTTTAACTACAGATTATCAAGAGGACGTTGAATAGGAGAGAGCGCATTTGGAAGACTAGCAAGTCAATTTAGAGTATTTCTGACATCAATCCATCTTGCACCGTAAAAAGTTAATAATTTTAGCAGTTTGTACACTTCACAATTACTTAACAACAAAACTCAAAAGTCAGTACACTGCAAGAGAAGTTTACGTTGTACAAGAGAGTGATTGCAGTTATTTAAATGAAAGAGATGTTGATATAGACAATCAACAATGTCTCATACCTCTCGTCCGTCAAGGTAGTCGTAGCACAAACTCTTGTTGCTAGTCTAACAATGTGTCTAGTTGTTAGAAACATGTATAAAGAGTTTTACAATGGAGTTGGAACAGTGCCTTGGCAAGACCGAAAGATTTAAAATTACTAGCTAACTCTTACTGCAAATACAGTACTTATTGCTTTGGCCTATACTTTTCTACTTAAATAATTGTACTCATTATTTGAGACTGTACTTTTGATTTTGTGCTTAGACTTTTAATTTGATTGTTATTACTGTAATAGTGTTATTATTAATAATATTTTTAAATACTACTGCCACTATCTAAACGACTTTGAGTTTAAAACTTACAATTTCTTCTTCTGAACCCACTGGACTTTGTAAATTAATATTTGAAATTGAAACATCAGCTGCTGTTGCAACATCTAAAAATGACATCATTTCATACTGCTTTTCACCTGTAATTTATTAAAATCAATCGCATTAACACTTTGAATCCTGATCCCGAGTATAGGTCGGGCCAAGTTCACGGCGCCAGCTACCAAAGCCCGAGTATACCTCGGGTCACTATTTAATTCTATAACTCAGCTTAGTCGGCATATATTTGGGTTTAGTTCGCATCATGTTTATTAGTTGTTTTAGTTCGTATGTCTTTGACCTTTGGAATTTTTCTAACACTGGCCAACAAAAATATTATGTAAATATCAGATGGTGTCTGATCAGCTGTATGCATTCTGCAGAAACCTCCTGGTGGTGTCCAGATTGCACAGTGACACTTTGTGTGCCAGTTTGTTTCAAAATTTACCAATTATTTAAACTAAAGGACTATGTAGCTATTTTGTTTACAATTTTTCATAATTTGTTACCATTTTGTATTTTTAATAAACCTTTGAAGTATTTACATTTTCTTAAAGCTCATTCTTTTGCCTTTAAAATGATATATAATATGATTAAATAAGGTAAGTAACAGAGATTTTTTTAAATACTACCAAAACCCCCAGGTAGCTACGCACGACAATGGTCCAGGGTTCATAGTGTTAAATTTAAAGACATGTTTTACACAATGAGGCTGTAAAAAACCTTTAAAGGCCTACTATTATTTTCTTTACTTTTGTTCGTTTTTTACTTAAAAAGTACTACATATAATTTACTCCTTTAACGTTTAATGTAATACTAATTTGTTTGTCGTAATTATTTGAGAAAAATAAACAGACATTTCTGGAGTTTTTTTTTTTTTTTTTTTTTTGTATGCGTGTCTGGACAAACCAGTTTGGCGTAGCTTTGAATTTGTTTATAAATATATGTACGAAGGGTAACATATATAGCCTATAGCTTATATATTTCTGAGGGTGTATCATGCTTTTAATAAATAGATCGAATTATCTGGTTTACGTGTTAAAACATTAATTTCAGGCCTAGATCGATCTTATGCACCGATTAACCAGCAAATACGTACAAAAAAAAAGGATTAATAGCCTACAATTTAATAGATAGGAGCCAATTTGTTTTTAAAAAGATCATAATCTTACCTTATTCTTTTCAGATAAATATTGAGTTCGAAGTCCATTCATTTTTTTCTTCACATCTGCAATACCTCAATGTGGCATTACAGACTGCAAAACATTTGTAATACGTTCTAACGATTTTTGCCTTGCATCACGGTTTTTATAGGCATTAATGTGAATGTCCCACAAACACTTTTTTTTTCGTAATTTAGAATTAAAGTTTTAACTGCTTCAACACTCCACGTATATTTTGTCATAATATTGTATATATGCAGGGAAATGGAAAATAAATATGTATGACAACTGAAACAACGTATATTGTGAGGTTAGGAGGTTAGCTAAAAAATGCGTACTGTATTATTTTAGTACTTTATTCTTATTCTTTTTTGAAAATCTTTGTCAAAGTTTACAACATGTCAAAGATTTGTCAAAGTTTGATGAACGTATTATTTCGTCAAAGAATCGTCAAATTTCTTTGATGGAAAATCTTTGATCAGGGAATTTGACGTTTATTTGCTAATGTAATATGTAACTTAACAAACTAGCAAATGGTAAATATGTTATTAATATTATAAAATCAGTGAATTTCGGACTGTTATCATTACATTTAAAATTAGCGATCCTGTGTAATTTTGTTGATTTTTAATGTAATTGAAGCTAAATTTAAAGTCAACAATCCTGTGATTCACAACTGCATCACCAATATTTTTTTATTAGCGATTTTGGGTTGGCACTGCTATTTATACTTTAAAAATTAGCAAGCCTATGAATCACTCATGCATTATCAATAATTTTGAAATTAATGATTTTGTGATTACCTATAAACGTAACAATCTTTAAGGTTCTTTTGTCAGATTAAATTAATTAATAGTTAATCATGTTTTAGGCTAAAACTCAGTTTAAGATGTGATTTATATTGGCCCAGGCTGCTGCAGCCCTAACCTAAAATTGTTTTGAGTTATTAAACCTGGTGACATTAATCAGCTTTTTTATCTGATATTTTTTACGGTGGTGTAATAAGCACTAAAATGGATTATATAAATTAAATTTTTATTATTTTGTGTAATATTTGTCAAGTAATATTCTTTGTAAAATATTAATGTTAGTAATTCTTAATTTAGTCTAGTTTCAAAAAGTTGTAAATATGAAAATTGGTAGTTATCTTTGTTCTCTTCCTGAAATTTAGCTCACTACTCAGTAACAATAGTATATATTTGTCCTCATAATGGAGCATAATTTGACCTATAGCATGGTTTCAGCCAACGAGCAGTCTGCCTTGAACTCAGAATTTGAAGTGTATGTTCGCTCACTAACTGTAATACTGAACAGATCAGACTACGAAGTAGCTCGTGCTAACATGAGTCACTTGAGTGCTCGTGTTAATACTCTAGGAGGCAGTGGTATCACTGATACTGAAGCAAGTGTCGGCTCTCTCAGCTTACTTGATCTTACACCTGTCCATGGGTCCATGTACAGAGAGAAATTTATCACAGCTGGACTCAATATGATTGTTAAAAAGTAAGTTGTTTTATTGTTTTTTATATCTCATTTGTTTATTAAGATGACTGAAATAAATAACAAAAACAGTATTTTGTTTTGTTGCTTAGTTTCTTTACTTTCTGCCTGTTAGACTACTTGTAACGATAAGACCAAACCTGTACAACTTATGTGGTTCCAACTCTTTAACCAGCTTGCACCATTTTATCCTCCAGTTTCATGCTGTCAAATAAATTTAAAAATGGATATTCAAATTCATAATAAGAGATTTTAGGGGTTTGGAATAGTGACTTTTTGACTTTGAGATAGAAGAAAGAGCTTTTAATAAAAGTTATTGAGAAAAAACAAGAATTTAGTGTGTGGAGGAAACTAGAGTTGTAATCTTAAGAAAAGACCAAGAAATTTCTTGTACCATTTTAGAATACTAAAAGAAACACAACGTGGATTTGAATACTTAATAATGAGCCAATCTTTCTTAGATTCGCTATTAATACTAGGTTTATAAACGTTATTTCAAGTATATTGTAATTACGTAATTTAACAACTGACTATATTTAAGAATAATAACAATAATACACTAATTCTCTTACACATACGTTTGATGACGAAGTCGTCATCCTTAGTGATACATGAGCTACAACTGACACATATAATTCTATTTATAATTTGTTAGTTGCAGCTCATGCATCACTGAGGATGATGACTCTGTTGTCGAAACACGTTTGATTATTAAACATATTTGTCTGAAAATTAGTGTATTGTTATTATTTTTCTTAAATAATTCCTTCTCACTGGTCAAGCTCAAAGTTTATAAATTACTAAGGAAATCCCTGCGTACACACAACCCTGGTGGGACCTTATATACACATAATCGTGTTATATTTTCTTTATAATAAAGGTGTAGGATCAATAATAACCCCAAAGCTAAGATGGTAAAGTTCAAATCAAATTGTTTCATATTTTATAACAGCAGTTGTAATAAAGGTTAAAAGAACCAACAAGGCTCAAGTCTACACTTTAAAAACCTAACCTATAAGTTAAAAAAAACAAAAATAATTGCTTCAAAGTTTGAAATCGGCTGTTAATGGTCATATTGGAGCAAACAGATGTTTTATCTGTTATTTTATTCAATAGGTTGCTATAGTAATAAATTAAATACATGTGTTGGTTCTTCAAACTAGGCCTAACCTAAGATATTTTTCCGACTAAATTTACAAATATTGAAATAAAAAATGTGTTTATCAAAATGAATTATAGCCTATGTTACTCGGGGATAGTGTAGCTTTTTATTAGTAAAACTATGTTTTCAATTGGTTCAGTAGTTCCAGAGATTACCCCCTACATACAGTACAGACAAACAAATTCTACCTCTTTATAATATTAGTATGGACTTACTATTAATCAATATAGCCTGTGCTATAATATAAACAAGCTTAATTCAAACTATGAATAAATAAGATATTCCTTTAGTTTCAAGGTACCTTAACAACTTCATATTTAACTCTTGAATAGTTTAAGTCTTCTGTTCTTGCTTTCATTCTAATGTGAAACTTGGTTTATACCAAGGCAACAGCAGTTTTTGGCATATGTTGCCGGAAACACTGGTTGCATATTGGTAGTATACGATATTCTGATGAAGTCGTACTGAAGTATGCATACCAAAGCGACTATCACCAATTAAACTTAAAAAGGGTTTGCGAGAATATACTGCATTTTTAAGTACCTTTTAATTCAATTGTAAATACATTTTTCTAAAACACAGCAGAGAAAGATCGTTGTTTTATCTTTGTTGATCATCAAGTGCGAAACTCATTAGATAAATTTTTAATATTTGTATATATTTATTGGTAACAACCAATCCCTAAAAACTAACTTTTACTAATCATTTTGTATTTAAACAGTGTGTGCATATGTGCATAAATTAAGAAGTAAGTCATACATATTTTTCCTATTAGACTTCCATTCTTTAATTTGTGTAACACATATACCTTTGTTTTCCAAAATCTTCTTAATCTTACAATTTATTATGCTTGAGTATCACTGCTTGCTTTTGGCAGAACTTGATGTAGAAACATTGTTAAACGAGTTTCATCATTATGCACAAAATAAAAATGTGACAAGCATCTGTTTCACTAACACAATCATTAGTGGCTGAGCAGGGACTGACACACTCTATGAGGATATTAACATTCATGCATGCACATTAGATACAAGTGCTGCTTTATATTAAGTTTCACTGCCCACATTCAAATTCTTTTTGATATAAGAAACGTACACAATGGCAATTACCTTGTTCTGTAATCGGATCCAGTTTTGTGGTGCAGCACACTTCTTGTGATTTCAAATTACTTATTTTCATTTTCAGGCGATACAAAGTTATTTCTCATAAGAGATCGTTGTGAACATTGAAATTAAATACACATAAACACTTAGATATCATTTTATATGCGTGCCGTCATGGAATCTAGACACCTAACCTTGTGTTTGAAGTTTTATTTAATTTTACAATGCTATGCTCGTAATTACCATTGTATATTTTGTATACATTACCAAGGACCCCAAAAATATGAAAATTTTAAAAAAATACTTTTTGAACAGACATTGTATGTTGTATAGTTTAAATAACATCATTTCTATTATTATAAGCTTTATTAAATTGAGTTAAGTGATTACAAACATATGTTTGTTTCAGGTACAACCTTCCCGATATCACTTTGTCACGAGAATCAGACATGTATCTAAAGTTAGACATGACCTCAGTGTTATATGTTCATACTCAACGTTTTGTAGCTGAACTTCAAGCATTCTTTAGACATTTTTCGAAGCTACAAAGGC
>JAGFPH010001331.1:111137-126341 GCA_018207615.1 Philaenus spumarius | reverse complement strand
TACTCTCTCTGTATTGGTTATTAGTTTTGGGATTTGTACTGTTATATTTGGTTAAACTAAAACTAATTATGAATTAATTAAATTACAAGTGAAAAAACATAGACCAAGACCGGGAGTTGAACCCGGGACCTTCAGGTTTCCGTCCTGAAGCTCTAACCATCAGAGCTACCCTGGTATCTACCGATATTGGTCGATGTTATCTCACATGTACGGTTTTTTTTTTACTGCAATTATTGAACCAACAGACTGACTACCTCGTATATACGACATTGAAGACAATCTTAATTCTTATTTTGCAGCCTACAGTGGTGTTATTATTATTATTATTTTTATTTTTTCCGCTTACACACTTCCTCAGCAAGGGATATTTAATTAAATTACAAGTGAAAAAACATAGACCAAGACCGGGAGTTGAACCCGGGACCTTCAAATATCCCTTGCTGAGGAAGTGTGTAAGCGGGAAAAATAAAAATAATAATAATTATGAATATTTAAATTCTTCTATGTCAACTATGACTTGACACACAAGTGGTAAGGTTATTGCTTGAGAGAAATAAACTTGTATTTATGTTGCAGAAGTTGTTTTGGATGTGATTGAGATTCAACTGTATGATATGGACTTATTGACGGGTACAAGATGTACAGAAAACCAACCTGGGTGTATTAACCTAGGCAGTTATAGTATTGAAGTACAAGGAGGTTCTTTGCTTAGGGAGAAGTGTCATATGCAGCTTCATGTCGAGAGAAATCTAATGGCACACATTGCTCATAGTGGTAATAATATCAATGTTATTATTTCTGTTTATTATAAAATTACTCTATACAATTTAATTCAATGCCAATAAATTGAAACTAAGTGCGTGGTATAGTAGAGAGAGAAAATGTTGGCAATCATCTAATCTATTTTTGATATTGGTTTATAGAGTTGGGTTGCTTATATATATTGTTGTTTACATTGGTCATTCTTTATGTATATAATTAATCTTTTGAGAGATTATGATTGTCATATCTTGCTAATGAAATCAACTATATATATGTTTCATAACAATTATACAATGGTAGTCCATTGCATTTAGAGAAAATAGGGGGAAAGTATAAATGTCAGATAAATAAATAAAGGTAAAAGCAAAGAGTTCCTACACCTGAGGGAGAGCTTTCCCCTTGACCCTTAATACACTTTATTTCTTACAATTTAAAAAAAAAAATCATTGCAATTAGGGATGGATCGATTTTCAAATTTATCCATTCCGATTCCAAGAAATCGATTCCGATTCCAATGATCGGGCCTAAATGATGTGTCTGTTGATGTGATAGGCCTAAATGATGTTCCTGTTAACGTACTAGGCCTACTTAACTCTTCAACCTGACTCTGGAATGATAAGCTTGCATCCAAATCACTAGATAAATTTTTGTCTGTTTCAGCAGGCCTAGTTTCAGTTGCTTGCACTTTTTTCACGAATGAATCTAAGTTGGTGCTACCTCTAAACTGAAAGGTTGCATGCATTACTATGCAAAGTACGAAAAATGTTTAATTAGATTTGACATAGTTTTACTTTTTCCGCCTCTAGAAATTCCTTTATTGCAAATGTTGCACCTTGCGATGTTGAAATTGTCGTTATCAATAATTGTAAAGTCCGCCCACACGTCCAATGCCATCTTTCAAGTTAACTACAGTAGAACCTCTTTAATCCGAACCCCTAAAATCCAAACGTCCACTAATCCGAACGCCATAAGAGTGAAATTTAAAATAATAATTTGAATTTTTTCTACTATAGGCCTAATAATTTGTATACTAAGTTTATCATAAATATACTGCGTGCTTACTATTTGAATTAAATAAAGAATGTTTTAAATTTCACAGTATTTCTCATTTTCTGTAACACTTATGATCCATTTTAGCCACGTTTTAACTGTAAGTTATGTGAAAAGCACAATATGTTCTGTAATCCGAACCATTCAATAGTCCGAACCCTCCCGGTTTTAATTAGTTCGGATTAAAGCGGTTCTACTGTACCTATAAATAAACAATTCACAAACTATAGTCAAGCGCACTAACATAATGAGGTAACAAACAAATAACAAACTTGTAATCAACTTCGCTTAAAATGTCATAATTTTAACTTTAAACAACATTCAAAACATAACCTATCAAATGCAAATTACACGCATAAATGTAGTAGAAGTGTGTCGGAAGTACTGTAATCAGTATTTTGTATTCGTTACTTTGCAGTCACACAAAGTAATTGCTACTAACGGCTCGAAGTAATGGTTACAGGTACTTTATTACTTTGTTAGATTCTCCGAATACTTCGAATCCACATTGTGAGTCCAGACCAGTACTGATAGCGTATTTGCAGAGATCGGTGGTGGCTGGGCTCGGAATTGAAATCGACTTTCATGGAATCGAGTCGATGCTGATTCCAGTGCCGAGAATCGGGGGAATCGGCTTTTGGAATTGAGAATCGACCCATCCCTAATTGCAGTATATAATTTCATAAATGAAATATGACCAATTTCCTGACTAACCAAGGATGATAACTCTTTGGATTTAGATTGCTAGATTCCCTTACAAGTATTTCACCAAAATCTAAAATCTTTATTGTCCTACAAATGATTTAAATTTTATAGAGTAATTTCGTTGTTCACAAAAGCTTTATTTTTTAAAACTTTTTCAATACAGGATTTTACTAAAATCTATCGTTTATAAGTAAATAATGAGCTGGACTTGTGAGAACAATATAGATGAAATAAAACAATAACACACAATCTCACAACAAATACGTTTGATTTATTAAACATATTTGTTGTGAGATTGTGTGTTATTATTTATTTCATCTATCATTTATAAGAAATTTAACATCTATAATTTTAAAAAAATCTTGGCAATACATGGTTTTATAAGTGAGATAAGACTGATTTCATGATTGAAGTATGCCACAGCTTTAGAAAAGGAGAGAATAAAGAGAGGAGCTCTCTCAGGAGTGATAACTCTTTAGTTTTACATTGCTAGAAATTCAAGAAATATTTATTTAGCAAAAGTTTTTAAACTTTTACTACAATTTTCCCATTTGAGTGGAATTGAAATAGATTATTTACAAACATTTTAAATAGGCACAGCAGAATATAAAAAAAGCGTGATTGTTTCAAAATGGTGTTTTTCCTTGCAAATAATACTGAGTTGTCATAGCAACAATCATGACTGCATGGCCACATAATAGTTGCAGTATTTTAATACAAAAGTTTCTTTTTTAATATCTTTCATTTGGTATAAATATTTTAATGTAATATCTAACTGAAATGTTTTTAGTGCCAGACATGAGTGTTAAAGGAACTCTCTCTACATTGGCTGCGACCATAGACGTAGAACAATATAAACTTATACATGGTTTACTGAACTTCAACATAGGCGAGAACTTGGACAACTTGCAACCACCCAATGCTGCTGAAAGTAATAAAAAAACACCTAAGGTAATATGTTACTTCAATTTTTGTAACTCTACTAATAATATGCGTACCAACCTTAGATCTAGAATTGGTCAGTTCTTTACGAAACATATTTCTTAAGAGAAACATAAAAACTTTGGCACAAAGCTGCATCTGCGGTTTTTTGTTTGTTTGATGCTTGCTTTTATTAAAACTTTCTCAATACCCTTGATAATAATAGTGGAAATATTAATAGTTTAAAATTAGCAATGCGTTAATATGTTTGCCTTATAAAAAGGTGAAGTTAGTAAAATTATAAATACATTTTTTTTATCAAAGTAAAAAACAAAATTTGTCCCCATGAACTCTTTGCCTAGACAAGATGTAGTAGGTGGTTAACTGACAGTTGACATTGATGCTATTTAAAAAAATCTTAAACCTATTGTTTTGAACATAATTCTTGAAAAATCAAACTTTGAAAATTTTTTTTTCTGTTCAGATAAAAAATTTACTGTCAAAATTGGTGGAAATATTTTTTTCAGTCATTACAGTTTTTTTTAATGGAGGTTGTCTGCTCCATGAAAATTCATAATAAAAGCATATGAGAAGATGTGAGTAATTTTCTGAATTGTGTTTGAAAAAGTTCTTTACTTCATAAAATAAAATATCTTTGTCTCTAATAATACAAAATACACAAGCCCTTGAATGTTGTTGTGTACTCAAAATTAAATTATACTTTATTTTTGTGATGAAGGTTGTACCAGGACAGGAGGCACCAAGGTTGTGTACTTCAATAGATCTAGAACTACTTGACGTGAGTGTTTGTATCAAACCAACACCTTACTTAACCTTGGCCTGCATTAACTTTATCAGGTCTCATCTTTCTGTGGAAAACTATAGTGACTACACTCAGGATATTGACTTGGTCTCCCAAGAAATACTCATCACTGACACCAGATTTTCAAGTAAGTTTACGAAAAACTCTCCTAATGTTCTGTGAAAATCTTACCCTTTCCGTCATTTTAAGACTATTTTGTTCTTGGTGTTTTTTTCTTTTTTTTCTATATGACTAATCATTAAAACTTACATAATTACATTAAACAATTATAATTAAAAAAAGTACATAATATGTAATCATCGTTTTAAAATTGTAGTTTTCTAAATCAATTGATGCCGCGCGAGAAAGCATTAGGAACTTACACAAATACGTCACTTCTCTAAGGCTCAATATTGCTCGACAGAAATATTTTGCCTCGGAAATATCAAATATATTGCCACGGCCAACGGTTATAAGACATCGATGATAAACACCTTATTAAATAAAAAAGAGAATACAAAGAGTAAATCTTTAAAACCTGGTGAAAAATCCACCTACATAGCCTGTGAGTACGGAAACACACTACCGAATATAGTTTCAAAAAATTTCAGAAAATTAAACATTACTTCAGCTTTTCGAACCAAAAACAACATCCAAAAACTTCTCAGTCAAAAACCAAAAAAAGATTTAAAATATAAAACTGGGATTTACAAACTAATTTGCGATGAATGTGATTCGTTCTATATAGGGCAAACATTAAGAGCGTTCCATCAGAGGTTCAAAGAACATTTGTCCAAAAAGAACATATAGGGCAATAAATCGAATTATGCACGCCACCTGATAGACAAAAACCATGGCTATACTGACTTCGATACCATTCAATACATGCTAAAAAGGCAAAATTATGGATGCTATCGAGGAGTATGAAATATTCAAAGCGTTTAAAAACAATGAAAACCAAGTCATGAACGACCATCTGTAATTCTCCTCGAACACTTTGTACGACATGGCTTTCAGCGTACAAGATACTACTAACAAACGTACTAAGCTTACTAACAAACCTCACCGCATGGTTACTTAACCTTGTAACGACAGTTGTCCTTGGACCACCATACGGGATGCATCCCAGGCGTAAAAAGTGTTTTAATATATTCTCAGTGTTTGTGTTTATGTGTTTTTTTTTTGTAATGTTTGACGACCTCGCAAAAGTGATAAGTGTCTGTTGATGGAGAAATCTCAGAAAAGTGTCATACAAAAAATAGAAGAAAGTCACGTGACGGAAATAAAGTAAGTAATTAAGCTTAAAAATATTTTGACAATAATATAAAGATATAGGTAGTACCATTTAGGATGGTGCTTGGTTTGCGCAGAAGTAGTAATGCCCTTCTTCCTCCAACACCAGTCTTTGTCGTTTTGTAAGAAAAATACAGTCTGTGTCAAATCCATTGATTAGAGGGCCGCCGAGCAATTTTTAGTATTGGACGTGCTTTCAATTACAAGCTTCTGCACAGTACTAGGATTATTTAAATAGGACAAATTTTATATATTTGTAATCTGCGTAATATGTTGCAACTAACAGTATAAATATCTTCCAGTTTAGTAAATGTTCGGAATTTATACAATAACAAATACTTCGAATTTTTAAATCGGGACATGAAAAAGTAGTAAAGCGTAAACTTTTTTTATTTTTAGGGTAGAAAGAAACTTCCAGCGGCAAAGTTGTAGAAAATTAGTTGATCTACTTATTTTATTTCAAACATTTTTCAGTTAGATGTTTGGTTTGTCCACAAATCGCTTGCAAATAAGCGCAACCAATATTATCAGGTAATAGCCTAATGTAAACATATTGTTTTTTCTTTTTCTTATATCTATAGTTAATTTATAATAATTAACTGAATTGACGAGCGGGACAGTTAATAATTTAATGAAATGTAAATATATTGTTGTTTTTTTTTATATCTATACTAAATTCATAAGAAACTACTTGAAGAGTTGGACAGTAAATTATTTAATGTAATGTAAATATATACTATTTTTCTATTCACTTATATCTATAGTAAATTTGTAATAAACTACTTTATAAGTTATAAAATAGCCTTTAATTTAAATCGTATTTTAAGCGTGTTTAGTACATATGTTTTATTTAAAATGTCTCGATATCATAAAGTAAATACTGTAAGCCAACATAACTAGGGTTAACTGTACAATGCCCCGCCTAAACTTAGGAGGGGAAGTGTGGTGGGATAGGTACTCTGTGTCACTCGCACTACCTGCCCTACGCGCCATCCTATATGATTTTATCTATACCTTTAGATTCTTCAAGATTTGAACTTTCTAAAACTGCCTTCCAATCAGATGTCTCTCTTATAGTTTTGAAATATAAAGATTTCTGTAAACCCTTGCAATTCGACAGTTTTCAACCAATGAAACTGCACATTTTGGATTCGATTATATCTCTTACAATTCAATATATTTGTATATATATGTTTATATCAATAGGTTCAACCTATCGTTTCGTGTAAACTAAACCACATTTACTGTGGATTTTATTTGGACAGTCCTGGGAAATACAGACTTTTGTTGAATTCATAACTCGCCGTTCCCATGCTAGTTCTAACGGTCAAGTCACACAGACTTGGTATGTGAGAGGTTTCATTCGTTTGATCTAATTTTGTGATTCAAATAAAACTAAGTCAAATATGTTTATGAAATAATAATTTTCAAGTATACTGTTCAATTCTTTGATTTTTATTCTCTACATTTTGTTATAATATTTCATTTTCAGGCAAAGCATAAAATATACAGTAAAATCTCTTATATCCGGATCAATGTGACGCCGCCCGATCCGTATACCAAAAAATCCAGATTTCAGAGAGGCTTTTTAAAATGGGTAAAGTGGTGAAAATTAACAGCAAATCGTACAGTATACCTTTTTATGCTTAACACATTAAATAAACGGTACCAGAAACTGGCACATACTTTCTCACAAACATATTTAAATTATTAAACAGATTCACAGTGACTTCATTATTGTAGGAGATGTGATTTTAAACTAGGAGATGAAGTAATAAATATTGTTATTATTAGCTAGAGATAAAACTATTCGATCGATTTCGAACAAATTTACACCAAACACGTCAATTAGGCCTGTATAGATGCACGAAAAAAGGTTTTGAAAAACAACCCCCTTTATGGCCAAAAAACCCCCAAAAATCAGATATTATTATTATTAGCTAAACGAGAATTTTTAGAAAGATGCGGTTTTTTGCATATGGTGGGTACATTAAAGGCTACAAATAAGCCAAATTTTATCAAAATCGTTAGAGCCGTTTTTTATACAAAAATAATAACTGATTTTTTGGGGGGTTTTTGCCAAAATGGAGGTTGTTTTTCAAAACTTTTCAAAACCGTTTTTCGTGCATCTATACAGGCTGCAACGATTGACGTTGCAAAAATAAAAATATATAAAGTTATAATGTGTTAAAAAAAATGAGGTTCGGTAAAAATTTCAAAAAATAAAAAAAATTATGTTTTTAAATCAAAAATAAAATGCTATATGTGGATTATTCAATAATTATTAATATCTCTCCTTCATCTCCTTCACTTATTCACCTTAAAACCAAAAGTCGTCGCTCATGTAATACTTTAAATCATTTATATACCTCCTAGGCCTATTGCCTTACTTCAACAATAAAATCACCATTTACCTAAACTCTCCATAACATCTCTCTCCCAACTTCAACGTAGAACAATATCATGTGCTTCACCTTACCTTAACTCACCTTACTTTCAAAACCTTAAAAATCACCTTCACTTTAACTCACCTTACTTTCAAAACCTTAAAAATCACCTTCACTTTAACTCACCTTACTAATAAAAAATAATAATCATAATATTTGCGATAATCCACATATAACCTCACTTATGCTCTGTTTGCATATAATTACTCATAATTGTTAATTACTGAAAAATATTTATTAATTAATTTGATTTCCTCAGGGGTGGAAACCTGGCTATCAAAGTACAAGCTAAATGGATGTTCGTGGCTGTATAAAGAAATTCAAGACATTGTAGCAAGACAACTATTGTTTACTCAAACATAATTAGAAATGAATATTTACAGCAACAAAAAATATTAACGTCATAAAACAATTATACAAACAAATCAATTAACTATTTACAATTATACAAAGTTTTGTCATCCCTATCTTAAGATATGACGCAATAGAAATCAAAAGAAGTTACTTTTTTAGAACAATTAAAATTTTCATATCTGCAGACTAAAAAATATGTCCTATGGCCATTATTACTTACTGCTTCACTCGTTGCACTGTCTTTTACCTAGGATTTCACTGATTCTATTCGATAAAGTCACTTCACTTGCATTTTACCAACGCGTTAATCCAACCACATGGCAACTTTTTTACAAGTCCACTTTTTGAAGAAAATATACGGAAGATTTTACTTTTTAAGTTTTCACAAACTCCTAAACATCTCTATTTGACATTAACACAACTTTCATCGCGATCTTTTAAGAATTACTACATTTTTCTTACAAATTCTCCACCACCTGCAATTAGCTTGCACAGAGCCGGCTACGCCATCTTGACTTCTCTCTCTTCTCTTCTCTTCTCTTGCGTTGTTAAACATACTTCTCTCAGAACCCTCCGTGCAAATTAGCACGTACGCCACTCTGTGCTAGGCCTTCCGTATCTCAATGTATACACTGATGTTGTGTCTTGTTATACATGTATTTATTTTTTTTTTTTATAAGTTGCTTTCGGATTGTCTCTGCCTAATTAAAATGTTTATTATTATATTACTGCTTGTCTTCATTAACAATTCACTTCAACCGTAATTATTTAAATGATCTCTTACATAGTTCTTACACGTTACATGTTCATATATTAATATATCTTTTAAGTCTGCTTTTATTTTACCCACTTTTATAGTCTGCTTTTTATTTTTTATTTATTTATTAAAAATGATTCTACTGCAATTACCTTGCGTCATTAAGAAATTTATATACATTTAAGAATTATAAATGTTTATTATTATATATGTATTGCGTCATTTTATTTATTTAGACCAAACCTCTGGGCTTTTAGACACTATGGGAAACTGCTGATTTATTTTTCATCGTGTAGTTTCTCTGTTACATGGCTGTTAGTGTTACAAGGCCTAATTGACATGTCTGGTGCAAATTTGTTTGAAATCGATCGAATAGTTTTCGCTCTAGCTTTGTATACATACAGACAGACATTTTGTAAAAACCACTTTTTTGGGCTCAAGGGGTCCCAAAACGGATAATTCCACAAAAATCTCAACATCGATTTTTTTTACGATCACTATACTTTCTCTATACTGTAGTATAGTGAGAAAGTAAAAAGAGTACAAACATTTCCAAACAATTACTGTACTGAAGTAAAAAAACTACTAGATGTATACTAATTTATGTGCATTGAAGTTCAGAAAAAGTACAACTTAGGCCTACTAGTATAATTCAATTACCGTAAATTAAAAATGAGGAAAAATAATAAAGAGTTTTGACTTAAATACAGTAAAAACTTCCTTTATAAAAGTTTAATTTGCATGCACGTAATTTTTTTGTAAAAAACGATGTAATTGTGGCTTGCTTGGCTCGCTGAACCCGCTATTTGACGAAATATCTCTCCACCTGTGAAAAAGCAAGAGATCGGCCTGTGTAGCTTCTTCTTATTCTTCTACGTAGTCGATCAGCATTTTAAACGCCTGGAATGCTTCACAATGTGTCATGGATTGTTTTGGCTCTTCATCTTCGACAGGTGCTGGCTCTGTATTTACTAAGTTGATAATATCACTGTCAGTAAATTCATAAACTTCATCTTCATTCATCCACTCATTTACTCCATCATTGTTTATTTCGTCACAACCGGGAACGTTTCTGAGATAACGAACAAACGATTTCTTCGTTTGTTTCACTATCTTGTTTTTTCGTTTCTGGCTCTACTTCATTCCCATTCCACTGATCACTTGCTGGGACTTGCTTTGTGGTGATTCATGGAAACAACACCCAACTCAAAAACATCATTCACTATCTGGTCGAAAATATTAATTTTTGATAGATATATTTATTATTTTTTACTAAGCTGGATATTGATATTTATTATTTTTTACTATGCCGGATATTGGAGGTTTCGGATTTGAGATGTCCGGATTAGAGAGGTTTTACTGTTTTCCTAAATTACTATTCAAACTAGGCCTAGTTTTGTTAGTGGTCTTGTAGTAGGAACATAAAAACTGGTGTTTTCAAAATAATAAATTTGAAATTGATATATATTTTTATACAGTTCTATTTAGAACTAAATTACAAAACTTTTGTAAATTTTGAAAAAATGTTTACAACTTTTTATGTAAGTTGAACTTTTTCCTTTCGTTACTGAACGTTTTTTGTTTCTTGAGCTAATAACTTTGTAAATTTTACATAAATAAATTTTTCTGGCATATATTCTTTAAACCATTTTCTTCAAAAAAAAGCTATGTAACACTTTTGGATTGGGGTATAGTTAGTTAGTTACTATATTTGGCGAATTTTTGAAATTATGCTTGCAATACGAACTGAAATGGCACTGCTGGCCACCCGAGCTGTGCGTCCGGCGACATCGTAAACAATTTCGGGTAAACTCAGACAACTATGTGGCCAGCAGTGCAGGTCATACGAGCGCAAAGGGTTAACCAGTGAGACATTGCAACCCAACAAGGGAGAATTGAAAAAGGAAAATATAACATTAGCTTACAGAACTTCTAAGAAATTAGAAAAACTTATAATTCTCCGCAATAACAGCAACAATAGTCAAAACTTCAAATCAAACTGGCGTTTACAAATGCTGTGATTGTCCTAAATGTTATATTGGACAGACAGGTCGCTCATTTAAAATAAGGCTGTCTGACACATTCTGAAACCTACTGAAATCAAAATTGGCAGAACATCTAGTACAAAATAACCATCCAATTTGGGACCTCCAGACTAATCTAGAAATCCTGCATATTTGCAAAAATCATTATTTTTATGAATACTCTTGTAGAAATGCATTTATACGTGTTTAGAAATAATCAAGATAAAATACTAAATGATAAACTCAAATACAGTTCAAATGTATTATTCAACACACTTTAGGAAATCAAAATGTGCAAGCGCAGAACTACAGTAGGCCTAAATACTTCCGTTGTTAGGCAGGTGGGGGTAGGCTAGATAACCTTCCAATTTCACTCAGTGGGATCATATCAGTCGGCCAACTGTGTACTATTTTTACTTGTCTAAACGTAATGTGTTAAGTTATTTAAGTGTTTTGTGTTGCATTGTTTTAAGTGTGATTATGGGAATAACTGTATAAATGTTCGTACTCGACTTGTAAATATAGGTATGATTCTCCGAAATCAAATAAGGGCGCAACAAAGGACTGTAGACGGACATAAGGTATGCTAACAAATTTTATTATTCAAAATATATTGTAGAATTTGTTTGTACCTCCTTTTCAAGCCCCGGCTCATCGTAAAATGTTTGACACCCCAAAACAAGTTCAGGGGACTATGACCGGTGGTCATTAACCACACCCAACCTTTAGGTCTCACCATAAGAGACACTGCAATAACTTATGGAAATTTGCTAATAAGGTTAACTTAGTAAGTAATCATCATACACAAATTTATTTTAATGATTTAAAACGTACTCGACATTTCTTGTTCTTGTCTCAAGATTACAACTCGGTTTCTTCTTGTCCTTAAAGCTATATTTTATTCCTAAACCTGAACCTGCATTCCTTTTTTTGTCTCAATAAGTATTAAATCTGAAACACTCCTTTGTGGTAGTATACATTTTTTTAAATATTCTTATTAAACACCAAAAAACAGCCTGACAGTTTAATAGCTAACACATTTATAGTTGGAAGAATGTCATCTGTATATATTTAAAATTTTAGATGATCCTGCTAACAAGAGAGCCAATGTATTTACAAACATTCTACAGCCTATAGTCATGACTTCAGGAGATGGCGTTCAAGTTCAAGTACATCATAGGTAAAGTATGATTTAATACTATGAAGTATCATTTATACTTTTATATTAGCTCAAACCTAAATAATTATTCTTAGCAATACATTTTGTTAAATGACTTTCCTTCACACGAGGTGTTGACTAGCTGAGATTATTAAAAGTTTTGGCATCAGTTGCAATCTCAAGTCAAACAAACATACACGAGGTGTGTTCAGTAAGTAACAGGAATTTTTAATGTTGCGAGTTGTACTAGTCCGAATCGCATAACTTTTTCGTTATTGTGTTTATAAACTTGTCTGAACGGTATATGTACATTGTTAGCCCTATTGGAAGTTCATTCTGTTGTCAGCTGATCAAGGGGTTACATGTGTTTTAGTGCGGTCGGTGATTATTAATTTCTTTCAGAGAATTTGCATTTAATTTTTCTATAAGAATGAAATAAAGTGCAGCAATGTTTTGGAAATGTCAAAGTGTTTCCAAGAAGGCAATGATTACGTTGAAAACGATGAACGCCCTGGACGCCCCAGCTCATTAACAACTGATGAAAACGTGGAAAATGTTACAGAATTTATTATGAACGATCGCCGAATCAATCAGAGATGTCGTTGATGATGATGGTATATCGTTTTCAAATGTTTTGGGTATGAAACAAAGTAGCAGCAAATGTGTTCCAAAATTGTTGAGTTTCAAACAAAAACAGCAGCGAATGAAAGTTGCTCAGGAGTCGCTAAATGAAGTCAACAATGATGCAGAACTACTGAAACTTGTCATAACAGGTGATGAAACATGGATTTATGGATATGATGTCGAAACTAAGACTCGATCGTCCTAGCGGAAGCATTCTGGATCTCCAAGACCGAAAATGTGAAGTTATGCTGACTGTGTTCTGCGATTTAAACGCCATAGTGCACCATGAGTTCTTCCCATATCAAACGATTGATAAGGAATACTACCTACAAGTTTGATAACATTGATGGATGCAAATAAAATTCTTTCCTAAAAAAGAAAATTCGTGTTACTTTTTTAACAAACCTCGTATTTAAACATGTAATTTATATTTAAAAATTTATGACATTATTTAATACTGTAGACACCTATGAAATTCTAGGTTCTATTGTAATTAAAAAACTTAGCTGTGTAGTATATCCAAACAACCAGGATAATTACCTCCCAATCTTTGTGCCAACAATAAAAACTAACTTTAAAAATACTTTATGTTGAAAAAACTCCTGTTATGAAATAATATGCTACATAATATATTTTACAAAATTGTACTTGTTTTTAATATGTTTAAAATGTTAACACCATATTCCTTATTTCAGGCGGCTGGCTGACTTGTCCACATTTACTATTTTATTGAATAACTTGAGATTGATGGCCATTTTGGATTGGTGGGAATCTTTAAGGGACTTCATTATCATAAACCCTGATAATCCGTTACCGGGTATGTAATACATTTATTTACTGTAACACAACATTTTTCAGAATATAGTGGAAGCTATTAAAAAGGTTACACTGTCAAAAAAGTGCCTTTAAAACTAACTTATACTGAAGCCGGTGCGACCAAAACCTCTTTTCACATTTCTTAAAATATCTACTACTACTAATTACTTTAAAGTACAGATTGATTGTATAAATACCTTGGTTATATTGTCTGCAGTTCAACACTTACCTACAGTGTTTACAAAAATCATACCTAAATAGGCATTAACATAAAATTTACAATTATTACACATTAAAAAAGGGATATAAATGAATATATTAGGACAATTTAAGATTTACACAGAATATGCAAATAATCCAAGCAACATGTTGAAGGTTAAATTGCCTTTTTCATCAACCCTACCTACGACACAATTGCAAAACTAAAATTGACGACTTAAAAGACATAAATGATTATCAGGTGAACAGACTTTGAACCTTCAATTATTGTACAGGGTGGGTGAAAAGTCTGAGAACATTTTAATATTTTGTATATAAGGAAAATTTAAAGGTAGGTGTGATTGAAGATCCTACTCTATGTAAAAATACTATTTCGTTAAGATGTCAAAAATTTGGTCCGCCATCTTGGATACGCCATTTTTAATGTAAATTTTTTGAAATAGGAAAGTGGTCATGTGATTCATCATTTCAATGAAGAATTGTAAGGCAAAATCAATGGTGATAACCGCACATCCATATCTCAAGCCCTATGCAGTTCTTTAGTTCTTTATTTTCAAATAAATGCAAATATCTTCAAAATGGTTGGAGATATGGATGTGCGGTTTTCACCATTGATTTTGCCTTAAACTTTTACATTGAAATGATGTACCACAAAAAATTTACATTCAAAATGGCGGACCAAATTTTTGATATCTCAATAAAATAGTATTTTTACATAGAGTAGGATCCTCAATCGCATCTAGCTTCAAATTTTCCTTATGTACGAAATATTAAGGGGGCACTCCACTCCACCTTAATATTGATAAAAATGACAAAAAATTACAAATTTTTTTCACCTAGTTTTGTTCCTTGTGATTTTCTGAACAATTTGATATGTAATAAGTATAGATAATATGCTTATAATTAGTTTATTTTATCTAAAAACTAAACGTGTACAAGTATATTCTCCAAATAACTGAGTCTTTTTCTAGGCCGTTTTCCGAAAGTTTTGTTTCTCACGTTTTCATTTACTGTGGCAGACATAACTCAAGTTGTATTTGAGATAGCCTCATAATTTTTTATTTTGAAGAGGACATTTCATTGTACAACCTGTAGTATGGATATACATTAGTTCCTATAATAAAGATTTTAAGAAATGATTAAAAAAAGATTTTACTAAAATTTTTTATAAAAAAATTAAATAACATATTTTTTACAGAAATATTTTATATAATTTAATATCCATACTACAGGCTGTAGAATGGAATGCCCTCTTCAAAATTAAAAAAAAA
>JAGFPH010001331.1:82776-111037 GCA_018207615.1 Philaenus spumarius | reverse complement strand
GGCCAAAACTTATGGAAAAGTCACTATAACCAACACTCATATTATAAAACATAAAATAATTAGGTTTGCTTTAAAAATAAAGAAAACGTTTTTAAAGGTGGAGTGCCCCCTTAAGCCGTTCTCAGACTTTTTACCCACCCTGTATACTAACTTCATCATCGCTACTTCTAAACAGTCACAGAATAGGACTAACCTAAAATGTACGCCACAGACAATTTTATTTGTATTTTACTCGGATTTTGTCTAACCAGATGCAGGTACCATAATACCTTTCAATAGGCCTACGTCTATATACGACTTATTATATACGACTTATATAACAAAAACCAACTTTTTGTGATTTTGAACTTTTTTAAGCTCTTTATCTTGTTAAGTGTGGGGTGAAAAATTATGTTTGACGACTAGTGCAAGATATAGGAAATTTATTAACGCTCTACAAAAGTGAATAGAGTGGTCTAAGTCATAGGACGCAAGGTAAAAAGGTTAAAAGAAAACTGAAAAAAGTGAAAAAATCATGGTTTTTTAGTCCCCCTAAAGTTCCACGAGAAAATTTTGTTGGATAAATGGAGTGGAGAACTACTGTACCTTACCGAACCACCACCCCAAGTTTTATTAATTTGGCACTTACTTAAGGGTAAAAGTACATGACGACTGGTCTAATAATTTTGTTATGATTATTAACCACGGCATTTCAGTTCATGTAGTTTTAACTACCAAGAGTAATGATTTACATAAAATTGTGTTCAAAACTTGAAAAGTCATCTTCATTTCTGTTATGTGTTAAATGAGCTGTTCAGTCTGCTAAAATTTGATCTTCCAACATAGTTGCGTAGGTTCAAGCTTGGCTAATTATGTTATAGCATTCAGTTTACATATGCTAGATGCTGCTCGCCTGTTGTCATTAGATTAACTGGCATAAAAAAAGTCATTAAAAATAAAAATGTTTCTAGTTAAAAAAATTTTAATTTAATAATTAGGTCTTTTTACAATTTATTTTTAACATATTTGGACCTAACTAACCAGGAAGTTCAGTTGAAGTCTTCTAATTTATGTCTGTTTCAAATGGTATTTCATGTTTGCTTCCTCTGACTTCTGTTAGATGACAAATCATTTATATAAATAGAAATAGTGTCAACTGTTCACTACGCTTGCAATTGTGTCATTTAAGGGCTGTAGATAACAATTTTGCAGATAAGCCTCAAATTTATAGGACATTGTTAAAACTCTTAATTTATTTTGTAAAAGGTATTATTAACATTTAAATTGAAGAGTAAAATAAACTAAGTTAAATTAAATTGTAATTTGGTTTAACATTTTTCAAGATATTATCAAGGTGATATTCTTGACCTTCCAACATGCATAACCAATAAATACAGCAGCTGTTCTTTTCCACTTAGTAATTTTCTTTTAAGAGAGGTAGATTGATTAGCCAATTGTGAATGGAATGAAGTGATTCTGATTTTTTAGCGGAGGGAAGGAGACATGAAAGGAGTAACTAGTAATAAACCTGTTTGTATTTGTCGGTTTTCTGTGAATACTGAAAGATAACTTATCATTCTGCCTTAACACTAATACATAAACTATTTCTAGGCTTTTGCCAGATGTACCACGACTTATCTTGAATCTTCTAATTCTGTTTCCATATTCATTGTGATTTTAATCGTAGAAAGACTTAAATTTTTTCAATATACGTTTTTTGATGGTCAATTTAGGCCTTTTGTATATCAGATTTTATTTGTTTATTCAGTATTTATGAATACAATTACCACGCCGACGATACTGCCTCTAGTTTGTGTTAAACCTGTAGAAAACAGTAACAGCTTCATTAATCAAAATAATAACCTTTATAACAATTGCAGAGAAACAGGAAACACAACATCAGGACTGCCAGAAGATACCTTTTGAGTTGAAGCTAAATGTTACGGACTCTGAAGTTGTATTTGTTGAGGACACGTCTCAGTGGGATACCAATGCTGTTATTATTAAAGTAAGTATTTTATTTATTTTCATGAAATTTTATCAATTTACATTATTAACTAAGTACTAAACTAGGTGTAAACAATAACCACAGACGTCTGGAAACTCTTATACTAAGTGTAGCCAATTACCGGATTAATATTATTGTTTATTCAAGTCATTTGTTTGATTGTTTATTTAGTTTTAACTACTTATAAATTAATTAATTATGTAACTGGAATTCTGTATTGTACAGTATTTAATAATGATTAGAAATTGGGCTTTTAATTTACCGGAATCATTTTTGACGAAACATTATGTGACTAATAGTACAGTACAGTAGAAATGCCACTATATGCGGATTTCACTTAGCCCGGTTACTTTAACAGCAAACCGAACTTTTTTTGTTTTACTACCTCGGTTAACCCGGAATTTGGTTAGTCGGGGCTCGGATAACCGCGGCCCTACTGTACCATTTTTTCTCCAAGTAATCACAAAAAGAATTCAATGAAAAGTATTGAATTATAAATTCTACAAAGAATTTATATGTACTTTTTTTAATTCCATGAAAATTAATTACAAAAAAAATCAGTTGTATGCACTATTGCACCCTAAGAATGCAAAATTAAATCAAATAGGGGGAATATATAGCTTATTTTGTTTACTCTAAATGAGCATTTCAGTTATTAAAAGTATTTATTTATCAATGGGTAGTAATATAGAGGATGGTGATAACTTGTTGTATTTTTCCAGAGTACGACAGTGTTAACCTACAGACCTCTAATGTCAGAGAGGCCGGTATCCTGTAATCTCAACCATTGTGAGATGTTCTCCTGTGTCCTTGGAATGGAATCTGAAACAGCTCTGTCTATCATTGATCCTGTAACTGTTAATATGGAAATTGTCAACAAACACACCCAGTCAAAGGACTTCAAGCTACTTAAGGTTAGAAAATTGATGTCACATCATAGCTGTATGTTTACTTTACTTCTCATTCCATACAGGTTTTAACCCAACTAGCGCAAATTGTACTTGAATGTTTTTACACTCCATTTCAATTTAAAATACTTACTGTAACATCAGTATTTCATAAAGTTAATGCGTATCATATGCAGTTGTTTTTTTTCCACAGACTGGTTCAATGTTCTGATTTAAAATAAGTTATTCTCGACATTTCATAAAATCAGTGCACATTTTTTTTAGATATTGTTTTTTTAGCAGATTTCTTGCCATTGTGATCTAAATTATGTTAGAACGTAGATATTTTGTAAAATGATTGCAAGTTGCATTCCAGTATTGTTTTCTTTTTTTGCACTGGTGCCGTATGTCATTAATTGCACTAATTGAAGGTTGCTGGACACCAATATTTAATCATAATGACTTCTTTACAACAAAATTAGCTTAAGGCTCTGCAGTACATAAATCTTGTCACTTTTCTCGCCCATAAGATTAATGTTACACTTGAACATGCGTACCGCTGCCAATTTTAATCACACAGTTATGATTTACGACTTATTTTAAAGATCACGTTAACGTGGATGTTTCCCTTTTTTAAAAAAATCGAAATTTTTGGATAGTTTTTGAAAAAAATGAGTTCAAGTTTGAAAACAATGTTTCAAGTTCTTGATTTTTTGTTGGTCAATGAAAACCGATATCGAAATTTTCAAAAAAGGAAAACATCCGTTATTTTATCTTCTATCTGGTAGAAAAAAAAGAATTTTCTAACTTATAAATTAAAGCAGATACAAGTGTTCAAAGGAAGTAATGTACCTAGACGTACGGTGTCGCTCTCGCGCGGATCATATAAGAACTACTCAGTTGCGTATGAATATAACTTTTACAGACAAAAGGCACTACTTTCAATATTGTCTGCAATATTACAACTCAAAAATTATCGAATTTAAATTATTCAACGAAAAAAACACGTAACTTATGAAAGTATCCTTAACTTGCAAACTGTTCTGAAATATATTTCTTTAAAGAAATATTATTACATACAAAAAATAATGTAATTGAAAACCTACTGTTGATGATACAAATTAAAACTTATTTCAAAATACTGATTTCTGATTGAATCCCCGTAAGTACATTCATGAAATATCCGACCAAGTTCAGTACTAGGGGTTATAGTTTATTGGTACTTTTCTCGGGGCCATGAAATTAGGCAGGTGAGAGAAATTTCGGTGTTGCCAACTCGTGCTGTAGTTATTTCTACTACTTACACCCGTCAAGTAAAGGTTTTGAAGCTCAATAGTAGTGTTTTCTCTCGTGCTTGTGAATCTGTCTACAGAGCAATGTGAAATAAAATTATACCACTGCCTTCTGAAAATTCTACTGATTCCAATGGTATGACCTTTTTATTTTTTAAACGGCAGCAAATAATTAACAGAAGAATAAAAACCTAAATGGTAATTTAATTTAAAACCGCTGTGTAGGCCTATTGAATTTTTCACCAACAATTTTTTTTGTTTTTTTTGGTCAGCAAGATTTCGTCTGCTGCAAAGTTGTAGAAAATCGTATGAATAAAAATGTTTATGAGATTTTTAGTTTAGTTGTAAAATGCATAACTGTATGAATCAAGAACAAAGACACGCGGGCGCTCGGCGAAAACCGTAGCTGTAGCCTTAGGCCTACGCAATGTTGCAAGTTGCTATTTTATAATCAAGAGTAAAAAACAAATAATTTTAATGTTTATAGATCATTTGCATTTCCTTTACATAATTATTGTATGATGTAATACCATGATTTTTTTTTTGTTTAAGCTATAATTCCGCTAATTTTTTTCTTACCGTAATACAATTCCAACAATGCTTTTTAATTAATCTACACTAATATTATAAAGAGGTAAAGTTTTTTTTGTTTCTTTGTTTATTTGTTTGTTTGTATGCAGGGGGTAATGTCTGGCACTAGTGAACCGATTGAAAAAATAGTTGTACTAATAAAAAGCTACACTATCTCTGAGTAACATATTAGGCTATAATTCGTTTCGATAAAAACCTTTTTTTATTTCAATATTTGTAAATTTAGTCGGAAAAAATTCTTAGGTTAGGCCTAGAATGATAAACCAACACATGTATTTACATTTATTACCATAGCAACCAATTGAATAAAATAACAGATAATATAGCTGATATTACAGATATAATATTTCCATTGACAGCTGAATTAAAAATTTTAAGCAATTATTTTTGTATTTCTAGCTTTTAGGTTAGGGGTTTAAAGTGTAGACCTGAGCCTTGCTGGTTCTTTTAACCATTATTATAACTGTCGTTATCAAATATAAGAAATAATTTGATTTTACCATTTATCATTATTTACAATCTAAGTTTTGAGGTTATTATTAATCGTACACCTTTATTATAAATAAAGCATAACATAATATGTATGTAGAAGGTCCCATTGGGAGTTAGCGTGCGGAGCACGCAGGGTTCTCCCCTAGTACCTACCGAACATGGTAAGCGAACTACCGCATACCATGTGGGAATAAGAAACTTAGGGAACATTTAAATAATAAACGGGTACATATTAATAATTAGATTTCTGTAAGAAAGTATTTTAAGTCATTATCAATGTTGTTAATTATTATTAATTGTTGTTCATTTAACACCACCCGGAAAACACGTGTGGATTGAGGACACCATGGACGCGAACAACTTTTACTATAATAGCCCAGTCAATCTGTACATCCTCAGATGCAAAAGGTCGGGTAGTTCTGATTTTTTGGTATGTTGTATGTATAGGGGCACTATTTAAAATTTCAAGTTTTTGACCTCGGGCGTGCTCCGCGCGTGCCACCGGCGCCGAAAAACCCAGATTTGTTTGACCTTGTTCTAGTTTTTTCACATTTTGATCATTAAGGACTGGTTTGACAAAATAAATTAACCAGTCCTTTTTTAAAGAACATTAAATTTGCCACAATTTAAAACTAAAATCATCTTCCTGAGGATAATACTTTTTGAGTTACAGCCATTCAAAATTTGAGCAAATTTACAAAATTTTCCAAAATCTTATTTTTCACAAAGTATTTTCGTTTTTTCGCTGTGAAATAAGGGTTTCTCAGCAAAACTGATAAGGACTAACTTTAAAATAGAGAAAGGTATCTTTAATATGTGACCAAAATGGGATTTCTACTATGAATAACTTCTGAGATACAGCTGTTTGAATTTTGGGTAAACTTCCAATAAATAAATAATATGAAATTAAAAAAAAAAATGTAATTGAAAAAGTATTATACTGTTCCTTAAAAAAAGGACTGATTGATTTTTTTGTCAAACCAGTCCTTCATGCTGAAAATTTGAAAAACTAGAACAAGGTCAAAAAAATCGGGGTTTTTCAGCGCCGGTGGCGCGCGCGGAGCACGCCCGAGGTCGAAAACTTGGAATTTTAAATAGTGCCCCTATACATACAACATACCAAAAAATCAGAACTACCCGACCTTTTGCATCTGAGCCCCCCTTTTGGGATACGGATTTACTGGACTATAAGCTGCAACAGTGCAATGGTAGTGTTGCCAGTTGGTGCGTGGAGGTAGGCGAATCTCGACCTTCCGTCGCTTGACTAGTTCGATATCTGGCAACACCGCAATTCTCACCGGCCTAATTTCATGGCCGCGAGTTTAGCCACTAGTCTTTCTAAACGTTTATAGTCAAGGTATATCAAACAAGTTTTTATAATTTCTGAACATAATATAACTAAACTTGGTATCATTCCGTTTTATAGAGCGGATGTTGATCGGCATTCCTAACAAAGTATTCCAGGAAATGATGTTCGGCAGATCATAATAATATTGTAGACATCCAAAGACTTTACGTCAAGGTCAGGAATATCAGCAGAAATGTCGATCCTGCTCCTTTCCAAAACTGTTCGCTTTGTGTGTGTGATCGCCTACTTTCCTGATTTAAGTTTTCTAAATTTATTCAAGATACTTTAAATAATAATTAATTGAGTGTTAAATTTCCATCTTTGAACTAGGCTAAGATGTGGCAATTACTTTTAGTTAGACAAACACAGTAAACAAAGACAAAGCAATAAATAACTGCCATTGAGCACCTAACAACGTTGAGGGTACAGCTGGTATAATTCTTTCCCTTTCAGTTTGCTTCAAAATAAATTTGTAAGAAATTTAAGTTGGATATAAATAGTATAATAAAAAATAATATAATGATGTAAATAAATTATTTTTGTAAGGTATATTTTTCCTTATTGTTGATTTTAAAATTTGTTTGTATACAATATTTTGTTTGATTAACTTTAATTAGTTTTATTAGTTTGTATAAACATATTTATTATAAAAAACTTATTAAGTTTTAATATTGTAATTAAACATTCATATTTTTATAGAACTGTAACATTGAAAAATTGAGTATTTATAGATTTAAAATTTTCCTTACGTGTGTAATCAAATTGTATACTACTTTTGAAATATTTTTTATTTATTTTTATTATTAGTCTACATTTTTTTTCATTTACTGTAATGATCGGAAAATAATATTGTTCCTGTTTGTGTTCAGTTGTGTTTAGTTTTTCTATTTCGTAAGAGTAATAACCTGATTAAATCAATGCCTGGATGTCAGACTGACATTTCAATACCTAGCCTAAGGTGACCAAATCATTTCCGTAGAAAACCGGGGGACACAACCAGCCTGGACCAAAGGACCCCCCCCCCCCCCAATGTACACAGGTTTTTAAAATATAAAATATTTGTATTTTTAAAGAAATTTATGTTTTGTAATACATTTTGTTGATTATAGCCTATTGAAAAAAACACAAATTGTACTATGACTTATTTATATATCTGTTTAATTAATATAATTTAAAAAAATGATTATAGTTTTAAAAATATTACAACCTTGGAATTTATAATTAAATTTAATTAACATAAGCTTTAAGTATTTCTGAGTGTTTTTACATGTGGTTGATTGTTCTTGGAGATGTTTAAATTTATCGTGTCGTATTTCGTTGAATCAATACAACAAAAAGTACATACAAATACATACTTAAATTGTTGAATTTGTACCATATAAACATTATTTACTTTCTTGTAAAACTTTGCGAAATCTGTTATGATAATAAATAAATAGGCCTACATAAACGTAGAACTATGTGCACTCCTTTATTCCGAGTATAATTGAGTGAGGCCAATGCATTCCTATAATCCAAAGAAAAAATCAGATTTTTTAAAAGAAGAAATTTTGCGTCTTGAGACATTTCAGTTGTTTAGAAATTAGATTGTTCAAAATATCATAAATTGTTTACTATCCCTAAATAAAGTTACAAAACAAGACAAGAAACTATTAGGCCTATGTTCATTTAGTATTCAATATCATGTCTGCGGTAAAATTAAATACAAATATACCCACTTGATTAAATATCGCTGACGAAAACTTTGCTACTCGGCTATTTCAGACGGGGAGGGAGATTCGGAGACAGACACAAGTTAAATGTTACGCATGCGCTGTACTTTTGAACTATTTTTGTGAAGCGGCTGGCGGAATATTGCTTCGACTGCTTGGTAGTTCACAAATCTGCCTCGTAGGAAAGGAGCGGTAGAGTCAACTTCAAAATTTATTTTATGTACTGCAGACCCTTAAATGTTGGCCTATAAAAATTGTTTAATTTTACCATTATTTCACTTATATTTAATCTTAACAAATATTATATAGACTATTGATTTTTTAAGAGAATTTTGTATTAAATAACTAAATGCTTAAAGAGTAGGCATACATACAAATAATAACCATGCTTTATTAGCAAATTTGTATAAAGATTTTTTTTTTATTGGGATTAGAATTTGAATTTGAGATTAAAAATTGAATTAGAATTCGAGAAATTTGGCTTTAACACATCTAAACCCATTTAAAAAGTTTTTCTGAGATTAAACATTTAAAATGTTTACTTTTTTAGAATTTTTCATATAAGTTTGCCAAATTTCAAGTTTCTAACTTTTCCCAAAGTAGAGTTAGAATTTGTATATAGGAGTGATTCACACATAGGGTTGGTATACTACATGGATACATTTATATTACAGGTTCAGATGTTAAACCTAAGTCTTAGATTGTCCTATCACGATGTCAGGATGTTCTCGCAGATGTTAGAATCTTTGCCTAAACAAACGCAATATGGCAAAGCAATTTATAAACGACCTGATGAGAGTAGGCCTGCTAATTTTAGAAGTAAGTACTCAATAATTCAATAACTGTAATGAGGGAATTATATGTAAACGATGGTTTGCAACCTGAAAACTATACTTTCTTAATGAATAATTTCATAACAGTGAATTCCCAAACTGTGTGGCATAATATAATTGAGGATTTAATATTTAGGAGTGCTACTGGCTGACAACAGAAATACACCTCAATTATTAAACACAAGGAAACTAATGTTAATCTGTTAATCTAAACAAAGACAAATTAATGAAAGATTGCACGATAAGATTTCATATTACTAGTCTAGAGTACATTATTATTATTATTATTATACTAAGCAAATGTATAAGAATTTATTATAATGTATTGTAAGCATAAGCTTATAAATCAAATATCTAACTTCTACTAACAAAGTTTATACAAAATTAAGGGTGTGCGGGATCAGGTTAAAAAATTTGTGGGAATTTAAAAAATTTCAGAATAGTTTTGGGACAAGAAAAAATAAAACAAAATTTGGGAATTGATCGGGACAGGATTTAGTTAATTTTTTCAGAGCGAAATCTAGGTAATTTTTTCGGAACAGAACAGTTATCCTCAAGATGTTAATCTGTCATTTTAGCTAGCTAAGCACTGCATTTTTCTAGGCCTACTTTAAATTAGAATGCAAGAACTTTGCATTCTGATTTTATATTTATTTTTAAATATGAAGGACATAATATGCCTCAATATGGCATCGGGTCATAATGTAAACTTTTGCCAAAACTAACACTCAAATTATCCAAACGTTTAGACCTATTTCTTGCTGGCAAAGAAATGATAGGCCTACAACAATGTTTATTTATGTGCTCTAATAACTTAAAAACACTTGAAATTCACTGTAAAAAATATTCACATTATAAAATAACACATTCTTCACTTTTAGGCCTACAACTAAATAATAACTGGATAAACATACAAACAAATTATTGGCAATCAAATACTATGTTTCGCTGAGATGAGAGTAGACATATGACCTGCTGTTTAGCTTACACATTTGCCCAATAAAAAAAAATTAACATCTGTTGGCATTAAGGTGATAATATGACTGCTATAATGTTCTCCTTTTAGTTCTAAAAATAGTCAATAGATAGAATCGAATGTTGCGCAGCCAAAGAACTTATAAAGGGGCTTACACACTTGCGCGATACGAAACATGCGCGCCGCGAGCATATGCTCGCCTTTGGTTTGTTGGAATAGTTGAGTTCAATGAACCTCCACGATCCTTAGGAAACCCACGAACATTCAGTATTTATTTTCCAGTGAAGTTGTAAAATTGTTGGAAAGAATAATTCAAAATAGGATTATTTTTGTTACCTGTCTTGTAGTAGGAACGTAAAAACTATTGTTTTTAGAAATTTTTTTTGAAATTGATATATATAATTATACACGTCTATTTAGGACTAAATTACAAAACTTTTGTATATTTCGAAAAAAAATTAATAAAATGTTTACTACTTTTTATGTAGGCCTAAATTTTGATTTTTTCCGTTACTGGAAATCTTTTTGCTTCCTGAGCTAATAACTTTTAGAATTTTACATCAATCAATTTTTTATCTTTATCATATATGAATTCTTTCTACCTTTTTCTATAAAAAAGCTGTTGAACACTTTTGAATTAGGATATAAATAGCAAATTGGCAAATACTATAATTTGCAATTTTTTTAAAAAAATGCTTGCAAAACGCAAAAAAAAATCCGGGCAAATTAACACGGAAAGTTCTGCCACTTCCAGGGTTAACTATTTAATAATGACAATTAAAAGAGATTTACATAATATCTTATTTGATTCACAACTTACCTTTTCCTTTTCCCAGACTGCTATATGTTCCCAGGCAAAGATTTTTTTTGTACACTGGTCCGCAGATCTATTCATCTGATGATATAAACAACAGTGACAATTTACCGTGTGTTTCTTCTGTCAGTGCTAAATTTGAGGAAGGTTTTGAAACTGATCAGGCATAGCCTGTTTTTGAAAATCAACCTGGAGAAGTTGATTTAGACAGTGGGAGAACGGACGTTGTTTTCAGTATGGATCCAGCTTTATGAAATGTAAATGAATAACTATAAGATTATGTGTGCACTAGAGATTATAAATATATATAATAATGTAATTGTAATAATAATATGATGATAATTTATGGTAATATATACATACATAAATTGTCGTCATAAAGATTATTTTCTTGAAGAAAATTGTTGAACCGAACCCCCCCCCCCCCTTTTTATGGTATGAAGATGGGGGCGGCAAGAACTCTTGGGCCTAGGAGCGTCCAAACTTAAATTCGGCCCTGGGTCTGGCAGAACTTGTTCAGGTATGTAAATTATAATTCATTTAATAAAAGTATATTGGTAATACTAAAATGATTTACATACCTGTTACATTTATAGCTGTTAAATTCACAATTTAACCCCAGAATTAAGAAAGCGGAGTTAACAATCTTAATATACTAAATACATTATTAAAGGTCAGGTTTAGGAGTTTTAAAATAATAAATCGCTATTAACAATGTTTTAAAAGTGGTAGGGAACAATTACAAAAAGGTGACTTGAGTGTATAGAGATTGCGTAAGCAAAACAGAACAACTCAATGTGTCAGTAAAATTCCTTTTTCAACTGCTAATCAGAGAGCTTGATCATAAAAGGACCAACAAAGTCATCTTAATGACTTGCTTAGGAAAATTATATACAGAAGGCTACAAAGTTGGCTTACTTATTTCAATTTCTTCTTCTACGTTTGGCTTTTCAGAGTGTTCTATGTGTGGTTAGTGAGAGTGATTAATGTATGTCTTAGTAAATATTATAAAGGATGCCATGATTTTATAACATGGTTGAAGTGTGCATGAGTGTTCAAAGTTTTGGACTAAAGATGATGTTGATACGTGTTTGTGACTGAGACAATCTTTGAACTTGCACTGAGATAACTGACAACAATGGTATTTTAAAATAGTGACTTTATACAATGTTTTCAAATCTACCACTTATACACTAAATATTTGAAAGGAATAAATATTTTTGGACAATATATTGTAGTTTTTCATACACTAGTATTCTGTTTTTAAATATAGTACTCTGTTTTATTTAAATGTTAAACTTTAATAAATATATCAAATAAAAGGTAATTAATTGTGTCACTTGTTTATGAAGCCGGCCATTCCATGTTCTATGTAACATTAGTTTCCTAGCTTGTATAAAACCATACAGACCCCGAAATAAGAATTGAACTTCAGAGAATTTTTAATTGTGTATGAAGAACCAAAACTTGTTGAAAGAAGTTAAATGAAGTTTGATATTTTAAAATTGTGTAGCTAAACAAAGGTAGAAAGTCTATATAATGATGCTGCTAAAGTTAGGGTGTCGGCCAAGCTTATGCAGTGACCTAGCCAACATGAGCCATACTTAATGTTTTTAATTTTAAAAATTACGTATTTTAAAATTATTGTTAGGTTAAAAACAATCCCAGTTTTAAATACAAAAGTTTCTGTTTAGAACCTATTATAGCTTATAAGTATCAAGTTGAATATAAACCATTCATTTGCAGACCAGATGCAGAAGTTGAGCATGTTGGGTTTTCGTCTGGAAGATTGTAGTCTAGCCCTCGATCATTGCAGTGGACACTTGGATGATGCAGCTTTATGGCTGACACAGAATGCTGTGCCTGCACATTCTTGTCAGGATAACATTACATCAGAGTCAGAAAGAGCATTCTGTCAAATTGAGGTATGTAAAAACATTTGCAAAAATAAAAATAATCTATAAAATTTTAGTAAAATAATTAAATTATTATTAAGATCCAGTATTATAATATTAAGAACAAGTAAAAACAGTAGTGCTAATCTCACACGTGCACCATGTCTTCTGTGCCATTAGCCCTGAAAGTTTTACCAAAATTTCCAACAAGAACGCATCACCTTATATACTTACTATACCAAATTATAACGATAGCCATGATGGGAATAAATTATACTTTGCTGGTGAAGACCAGTGAACAACAGAGGTGACAGCTCTCAAATGCAATATCAATGTTTCACAAAAGATTAATTTCCAATATAGTTTACTGAATAGTATATTATTACCTCTAATACAACAGGTTTTTCTCAAAAATTAGCTGCAAATAGAAGGGATTGAGCAAAATTTTCAAGAATATCTTTAAATTAAAACAACATATCACCAAAAAAACACTTTAAAACATAGTTTTCATATTGTTCTGATTTTTTTATAGTTTTTCATATTTTCATATCTCTATCTTACTGTGAAAGAATTGAAAATATTTGTTTTTGCTTGTGTTATACTTTTAACAATATTAAAATATTTTTATAATTTTTGTTGATTGTTGGAATATAATATGTGAGTTGTCATTCTTTATAACAAAGTAATTTTTCAGCTGATTCCTTTATCCGTACTATAATAATATATTTTTAATGCCACTCTTTGTAGTAATATTATTTTATTTTAAAAGAATGTGTAACACAACTCTGCAATTAAAATAACTTTATTGAAAATTTATTTACAATTGTGTGAAATCATTAATGAATTTATTGTGTTTCGCTTTAGACTATTACATTAATAATATTTTTATTTGTCTTTACTTTATCTATTTCTCTGCCACCTTGCTACTGATACCCTTGGAAATGTTACAGTTCCTGAGAAATTTTACTACGACAGACAGACTGACAGACTAACGAGTAATTCTATAAGGGCTCCGTTTGTTTTTCCTTTAAGGTATAAACCCTAGAAATTAAGATTTTATATGCAAATGTACTTTATTTTAAGCAGTAAGGAAAGGTTTTACATAAATCAAATCCTCTTTCCTAATAATTTAAAACGAATGCTATTCATCTTTTACTCAATTGTAACTATAGTGAAACCAGTCTAGTTCGAACCTTTTGCAATCCTGGTTAGTTTGAATTTTTTCAGTCACTTGAATCTCTATTTAACCCATGAAAGAAAACCCTCTCTTAATTTAAACAATTTCCTAGATAATTCGAAAAACAATTTCACCTTATTCTTAAAAATAATCATTTTTAGGACAGGAGATATGTTTTTGGCAATTGTATGGATATGAAATCTAAACTTAAAGCAATATTAATTCACACATAGACTCCCAAGCTTCCCTTACCGTAGTGATTTTTATCCGTTTCAGTGGCGTGGAAGTGCGACTCACTTTACTGTACCTTAAACTATTTACATTCTTGTTCATCATGTTTTTATCAGAATCCCAAGTGCATAAAAGTAGCATGATTTGTAAAGTAGTAAGGATGTTGAGAAAAAGCTGAATCTCCAGAAGATTTGGCATTTCGTCAAACACACTATTGTTGTTTATACAAAAAAAATAAGTTGCCTGTCTGTTTAAATGCTATTTATATACTTTATTTAAAACTTGTAAATAAAGTAATTGTTTTTTACCAAAAATTTAAGTTTTTTTATGACTAATTTAGAAATAAATGCTGTAACTTACCTTCTCACAATATTCTATTTTACTGCCGTAGCACCAGCCATTTCGGCAATTCAGCCATTTTCAAGCTTTATAGCCGGATAATCCTTTCTCAATTGTTAACACAAACACTCAATCACAATACATAAACACAAACACAATAATAAATTACACATGATACATTATTTTGAAAACAGAGTCAACTGGTTGGACCCAACATTCCGCGGAACTGCATTTTTAAAATAATGTATCGTGTGTAATTTATTATTGAGTTTGTGTTAATGTGTACTGTGATTGAGTTTTTGTGTTAACAATTGAGAAAGGATTATCCGGCGACAAAGTTTGAAAATGGCTGAATAGCCGAAACAGTCGTCATAATAAGGCAGTAAAATTGAATATTGTAAGAAGGTAAGTACCAGCATTTATTTATTAAATCAATATTCAGAATGGTGACAGCCAAATGTTTTGTTGTAATAATTAAAAATTGTTTGCAGTCTCCTCAGCTTTGAATTAGATATGTTCTACTGTAGTAATATCCTATTTCACAATGTTAAACTACAATTGATTATTAAAATTGCAACTTATAAAATCAAAACTATTAGAATATTTTGTATAGGATTTGTTTCATAATAGCAACCTATATTATTTATTCAAAAAGTATAAGTATGAATTTTTGTATAAGCCAACATTTGCACTAGGGATGTGTCGATACCGAAACTCGAATCTCGAAACCACCGAAACTTTAGAAAAGTTTCGGTCTCGAGGTTCGATCGATGAGTTTCGAGAATCGAAACTCGAAACTGCCGCCGGGATTTCGCCGAAAACGAAATTTAAAATAATATCACGGTAAATGTCCGCGAAAGGAATCGACTCCCGAATACAATGTGTGGCAGTTTAATGAAAAACCGGTGTTAAAATACAATAGGGAATGCCCGCAAAATAAATTACTGCCCAAAAACAATTAGCGCTAATTTTATGAAATACCGCCGTTAAAACATCACAGTGAATTTCCGCAAAAGAAATAGACTCCCGAATACAATTAGCGCTAATTTTATGAAATACCGGCATTTAAACGAAATTTAAAAGATCACAGTGAATGTCCGCGAAATAAATCGATGCCCCAATAAAATGTGTCGCAAATTTACGAACTACCAGTGTTAAAATGATGTTGAAAATACAACAACGAATGTGCGTGAAATAATACGTCCCGAATTTTATAAAACAGTGGTGTTAAAACACAATTTGACTGGCTGTCAAAAAACGTAATAATGCGATCTCAATAGTAATCTACTGGACGTATTTATCCATTTAAGGGTCAACATAGTTTATTAAAGTTTTATTTGAGTAATCTAAAACAATATGTAGTTCTTTTTAATAATCACATTACATTTTATTATTCTGTAAAAACTAACCGAACACTGTATCATTGTGAAACCGAGAACATATAATTCAAACGTGATCGGGATCGGGATCGCGACTAAGCTCTTCGCAGTCGTCGTTGAGAAACCGGGACCATATAACTAAAAACTTAAACATGATCGGGATCGCGACTAAGCTCTAAGCAATCGTCATAGATTTTTATTTTTTAAGTTAATTGAAGATCTATTACGAGTCTGCTTGGATATAGATCTTGAACTCTTTGATCTGTGTTGAAAATAGCAGAAGCACATGAAATGGAATCATCTTGCTTTTATCTTTTATTACTGAACGGCGTGAACGTCGTACTGACAGATAATTTGATAGGGACTATTTTGCCTTTTTTTAAATTTCCCGAAGTTAACTGTTGAAAAAAAGAACATCTGTGTTGTCGTGAATGTTGTAGTTGTGTTGTGATGTGATGTTTGTTAGTTGCAACGTTTCGTCAGCCTATCTAGTTGTAACCGACCGGGTCAAAGTCGGGCGAGTAGGCCTACTATAGTTAAAACAATGACACGGCGTCTTGACGTGTATTTTAATTTAGTTAGTCTAGTTTTATTGAGAAGTTGAAGTGGACTGTGTGTCTGTTACGTTGACGTTTGTGTGGAAATCATGAGCTCCGAGGTATGGAAGCATTTTGTGATAGACAATGCAAACTCCAATTACGCAAAATGTAGGCATTGCTCTAAGCTAATATCCAGAGGTGGGGTAAGTAAAACTACTACTGGTTTGTTGAAACATCTCCAATCCAAACACAAATCAGAAATTAAAACAAAAGTAGAACAAAGTCCTCCCATGCAAAGTAGGCCTAAAACTGTTGACGTTGACGTATCAAAACCCTCAACTTCAACATTTTACAGCAAATTGCAACTTTTTGCCAAACCTAAACCTCTCCCTGCAGCAACTGAAATTCCTGAACTTCAACTTGGTCCCACATCTGAAGAAATGGATTTGGACGATAACTTAATGTCAACACCTATCAATATCAATGATCCACTTTCAATTCAAATAGACCAACAATCTAACTATCCTGAAATAGGGGTTGAAGAGGATGATAGTTTTGTTTCACCCGAATCAACTAATGTTTCAGTGTTTGAACCAGAACTTCAGTCCCCCATGAGTGCCTCATCAATCACAACACCTGATAAAGAAGGACCTGCAAGCCCTGCCTTCTACCCTAAATCGATCCGATTGCCTGCTAAAAAGCAGAGAACCATTGAAGAACTCTATGAACGAAAGATAAAATTTAATTCAAAAGACCCAAGAGCAGTTAAAATAGATCATCTCATTGCGGAAATGATATGCTTGGACTTGCAGCCTATATCAATTGTCGAAGACAAGGGGTTTTTAAGATTAATCAAGCACTTTGAACCTCGGTATAATGTCCCGTCAAGAAAAACATTTTCTCATAAGATCCTGGTGAAAATGTACAACGATGTTGTAACCTCGGTAAAGCTAGACCTTATTCAGGCCAAGAATGTGGCCATAACCACGGACATGTGGACCTCAGTTTCAAATTGCGACTTCATGGCTGTAACAGCCCATTTCTACTGCCCCAAAACAAATGCCATGATGCATAAGTGTCTTGAGTGTGTGCCATTTCCCGAAATAAGCCACACAGCAGTTAACATTTTAGATTTTCTAAAAAAAGTTTTTGATGATTGGGGCATTACCGATATTATTGTCGGTGTGGTAAGAGATAATGGTGCAGACATAACCGCTGCTGTAAATAACAGCCAATATGAAGCTTACCCATGTGTGGCTCACACTTTACAACTTGTGGTCAAGGATGGTTGTGTGGACCACAATAAGATAACAAACGTTGTGAAGAAGGCCAAAAAGTTTGTAGGCAGCTTCAAAAAATCAGCCAAAAACACCAAGATGCTGAAAATTCTCCAGAAACAATTAAATCTTCCAGAGCACCGCCTCATCCAAGAAGAGCCCACAAGGTGGAACACAACATACTATATGTTGAAAAGACTAGTGGAACAAAAAGACGCACTGGTCTTAGTCGCAGGAAAACCTAACATAAATCTGCCTGTCGAATTGACAACAGAAGACTTCAAGACCATGAAAGTAGCCGTGGAAATTTTGGAAATATTTGAGACTGCCACCCGCCAAGTGAGCAAGGAGTCTTCAACCATTTCGGAGGTAAGTAATTATCACATCACATTCACATTTTTGAGCCTGTAGCCTAAATGTTATTTATTTAGTCAATTATTAAATTTTTAAATGAAAAGGCCATAATATTTTGGCATCTTATAATATAACATAACATTATATTGTAAAATCTTTTAATATGACACTTAAAGCCTACAGTGTATTTCTCGGCAAGTACGGCCGTGACCATATATCGTTGTGAAGTTTTTTTTATGTTCCATGCACAGCGATTTATTGTGTGACAATGTTTATGTTTATTTAACCAAGTATATACAATAGGCTAGATGCCTTATCTAAAAAAAAATCAAAGGAAATAATAAATATACAAAATAAAGCTTACATTTAACAGAAATTATTGTAACTTTTATTGTTCCAGATTATTCCACTGATACATACAATACAACATTTTCTGGAGAACTTGGATGTGAGCGGAACTGGATTTCAAGGTTTAAAAAATGATGTATTGTCTAATTTAAAAAGAAGATATGGAAATGTGGAAGGGGAAATAAACTTGGGAGTTGCCACTCTCCTTGACCCACGTTTTAAAGCAACCCCGTTTAAGAAAGCTAACTTCCTAGAAGCAGCAAAGAGAAAAGTTCTGGAAGAGATGGAGTCGGATCTTGTCGCTTCAACGCCAACTGAAGTTGTCTCCAGTGAGCCTAGTGAGCAGAAAAAACACAGCTTTTGGTCTCACTACGCACTAGCCTTTGCCAAAGTAAACCCTATCGAAGAACCTGTGAGTACTTGTGAGAGTGAGTTAAAACTGTATCTTAGTGAAAAGACCCTTAGCCCAAAAGACAACATTTTTCCTTATTGGGATAAAACTAACTTTTCGAGGCTGAAGGAGGTGGCCACCAAGTACATGTGCATCCCCCCAGCCACGGTGTTCAGCGAACGACTGTTCAGCACTGCTGGACTGATATGTGACAAGAAAAGGAATCGTCTTGACCCAGAGCGTGTAAAACAGCTTGTGTTTTTACACAAAAATCTACAGTAAGTTTTTTTGTTTTACAGGTGGACAGGTGCAGTACAATGCATTAGGGTCATTAATTAGGGCCTACATAATTTGACTTTGTTATCCTGTTTACATTGGCCTATTTGTTTGAAATCAAATGTTTTTTTTACAGCAAGTCCCATTCTCATACTCATGTTATGTATTATGCATTAGGGTCTTATTTATAAGGGCCTTCATAATTTGACTTTATTATCATGTTTACTAAATAAATACTTTGTTTAAAATAAATACTTGTACAGGCTTTTAATTGGTTTTAATTAATACTCCTTACTCCTACAGTATGTCTATCTCTATATATCAATCATATCATAATAATTAATAATTGGTTGATTTTAAAATATAGGCCTTAAAATCTAGAAATGTTAAATTGTTTTTGATTCTTGAGTTTTTACTTCTGAAAGAAGAATTCAAATCAAATATGTAATTAGGCTACCAACAATTATTGATATTTATTCACTGGTGGTTCTGAAACTAATACTGTTTTCAAGTTTCGAAGTTTCGAGATTCGAGATTCGATTTTTTAAATTTCGGTTTCGGTTTCGAGATTCCAAATTTCTGGTTTCGACCATCACTAATTTGCACTTATATTGATTTATTATTAGCTGGGCAACTTTAAGCATATAGTTACAGATTGAAGGTAATTTTGTATAAGAACAATCATTATATTAATAAAAAGATTATTAATGAATTGCCAAAGAGCTCATTGATATTTACAATTAATATAAATATTTCATAAATACCTTTACTTCTGGTTACTGCTCGCCGTCCTATTTATTGTTTCAGATGATGACCGTTTCGTCTATTTATCAGGTATTTATCAAATCATTTTACAAATTCAAATAAATAAAAAATAAACATTAATTGGCATTAATTTGCATAATGCACATCAAATTGTTATCAAATAATTCGAACACAATACACACATCACATTTAAAATTGAATTATATACACAACCCAACGCATGGTGTAACAATTCAAAATATTAATAAACAAAATAAAGAAAATTAATCAAGTCAGGAAGAACCAAGATTTTGTATTTTTCTTTTAAATAATTACGATCTAGAATTAATTAATTGATACACACGACATTTAGCGGTGATGAACAATTACCGGAATAAACTCGGTAAGGCGAGAGAAATAATGAATGATGTGAATAAACCGGAGCAGGCACTCGGGAGTGGGCACTTGTAACGAGGCAAGTAGCCACTTGCAAACTCGAGTCGCGTCTTTAATTCATGTGAATAAAGCTTCCCGATTTAAATGCGAGTGCCCACTCGACAAGTCACGTAGCTTGCGAGTAGACACTCGTGCCTGAGACTCGACGCCTGTAGGCTGTAGGCATATTTATGGCTACAGATATGCCAATGGGCTATCACTTGTACTGTTGTATGTTAAAATGTATTATTTTACCGTAATCCATGATATATTATATTTGCCAATTCCATTCTTCTTTGTTTTCCCCTGATGCGTATAGCGAGCTCACCGTACTGAGGAGCGTGGACTTCTTCATTGTTTTTTTCATCACGATCAAATTCTTCAGCAGGAAGTTCGAAATCCTCATCATTAAGGCGTTTTGCTTCAAAAAGATCTCTAAGTTCATCGAGCTTATGGATCTTGACAAGGACAACTAGGGGTCTTCACATCCTTTAAGGTGGGAGCGCAAAAAGCCCATGAGGCTGAAGTGCATTAGGTGTTTGGACCGCCCACATATGAATGAATGAATGAAGGCGTTTTGCTACATTATGTAAAATAAAACAGCAAACAATGAAGGATGGTATGTTCTCAAGCTTAATTCTTAGTTTGTGCTGCAGCATAGGGAATCTCTGTTTTAATTGGCCAAAACACCTTTCAACAGTAACTCTTTCTCGCGTTAAACATCTGTTAAAACATGTTTCAACTGGTGTCCGTGGAGGTGCAAACGGTGTCATCAACCAAGGTGTGATCCCGTATCCTGAATCTGCAATTATCAAAGGTACTCCTATGTTTTTTTTCATGACATGGTAAATCTCTGAGTTCCTCCAAATTCTTGTGTCGTGTACAGAACCAGGCCAAGAGGCATTGACACTGGTAAATTCATCCAAGGCATTGCAAGTTGCTTGCATGCTTACACTTGCAAACCGTTTCCTATTTATGTACTCATCCCCATGTTCAAATGGCTTGACAATGGGAATATGTGTGCAATCTATTACTCCTATTGCATTTGGAAATCGGTACTTCGACTGCCACTTAGCTTTCTCAAGTTCCATTTCTTCAACGTTCGTTAGAAACTTGATCCACATTTTACTTTTGTTCAGTATTGCAGTTTTCACAGACGAAATTGTCTTTGACACGGTTGATCTATGGATCCCTATATCTTCTCCAACTCCGACTTGAAAGCCCAGGTCGCCAATGTACCTCAAAAACGTTTTCATTCTGTTAAAGTTTCTTAAAGCACCACCATGACGTTCTTCATATTCCCCCAAAAAGTAATCAGCAATCCATTGTCCATTTTCTCTACTGAACCTGTACAATGAACGATAGTTCTCATCCCGTGAATCTCTGCGAAGATCATACACTTTACGCTCACGAACTGGCATAAACTCGGCCATAACGTCTTTTAGGTGTTAACGCTGCGATGATGAGTCTACTACTGAGGAGACTCACATATTTCCGAGTGGGCACTCGGCGAACAGAGTACGCACTCGGTTTTATTCTTCTCAAAACAAGAGTGCCTACTTGTGGTCACGTAGCTGTTAATCGTTGCGAGTGCCCACTCGAGACCTGAGTCGAGTCAGTCTGTTTTATTCCACAGATAGGTGAGTAGGCACTCGCAAACAACGATAATCGAGTGGGCACTTGCAGAGTCAAACTTTTATTCACATGACTCAATGTCTAAATAAAAAAAACAAGACGGCCTATAAAAAGAATGAATTTTATTGTATATAAAAGGTCTTTAGTACGAATATGATAAAGTAACGATAAATTAGGAAAAACAAAAAAAAACCTTATGTAAAACATTCGAATCGACAAAAAACATCTGTGCTCGTTACAGCACGAATTCGCGTATCGTCACGAACCCACCCAATATTGGTAGGCTATTAAAATCAGCTGTATTTTATAAATTGCAGATGAATATTTTATTGAATAGACAACAAGTATATACAGACTAAATGGTAGACGATAAAAGTAATAAGGAGTTATTCATGTATTTTGTCTAAGTAATTATACTTTATATATTCATTACCATACTTTCATAAAAATTTAAAGAAACATATCCAAATTATAATTAAATAACATTACATTTTTTTTTTTAACATGCATATACATTCATAATCATCCAAAGAAGAAATAGTGAAGAAATATAAGTTTTCTCTTCAACAAATGAGGCCTAAAATTGGATTATTCTTGTAAAAACATATAAACTGAAAACATTACATTTGAAGCGGTGGAATGTTTTATTAAATAGATAAACGATTATCTTTGAAGTATCATTGGGAGGATTTGAATGAGTAACAAGTGATTAAGTATAAACATTTGAAATTAAAGATCCAATGCAAGTCAGGGTCTAGACGATATTAAAATTTGGTGAGATCTTTCTATATTTTCTAACCTTATTTAAAATAATTTATCATTTTGATTATGAACTCGTAATAGTCATAAACTTTGAATTTAATCAGAACAATTTTAATATTATAAACAATTTCCTCCTATGTGTTTAATAACTTTTTGTGCGTGAACAATTGTTTTGTGTTGTATTATAAACTTATATCAACACATACTTTATATTTTCAATAATTTAATTTTTCTTAATTATTTTTTGTTAAACAGTTCTTTACCAGATTTATTTTTTTAATGTTATTTTATATTGTTTCTTTTGTTAAAAGACGGCACTAACCTCTACCCGAGATTGAGATTTTTCGTTGCTCTACCAATCTTTAAACATTAAAGACATTTAATATTGTTATTCTAGTATAACACTAATAACTTTGGACAATAAATAATTTTGAGCTGTTATTTGTAATATTTTGTTTTGTTATTTTTTTTAGAGAATATCTAAATTAATAGTAAATTGAGTTGAAATGTTGTAACGGGTTTAAAAGTTCATTATTATATTAGTTCCATTCATACGTGCACTCGTTCACCGCTGTGTCAGTACAATACAGACGCAACGGTGAACGAGTGCACGTATCAATGGAACTAATATCCGTGCGTTGGGTTGTGTATACAATTCAATTTTAAATGTGATGTATGTGTTGTGTTATAACTATTTGATAATAATTTGACGTGCATTACACATATTAATACCAATTAATGTTTATTTTTTATTTATTTGAATTTGTAAAGTGATTTGATAGTGCTTGATAAAAAGGTGAAACGGTCATCATCTGAAACAATAAACAGGAGTGCGAGCAGTAACCACAAGTAAAGGTATTTATGAAATATAATATACCCGGTCCAGTAAAGCAAACAAAAGTAATTATTAATATAAGTCGAAAATATGTTAAATTACATTAAATATTTTGTTTATAGTCAATAGTAGTTTGTTTGCTAAGATTTAGTGGCTATATGTTTAGTAAGTATTGTTTTTGTCACGTATTATGGGTCACATGTCTTGTAAATGTATAAAGGTCAGGTAAATATTTCTGTTAAGAGTGCAAAAAACCTAACATTGTATTTTCACTTTTCTGTAATACTTATTAACAGGTTTTAACAGAAAATTTGAGTATATGTATCATTGATGATTGTCGAGACGCAGATGTTCCACTTTTAGAACTTTCGATGTCGAACTTGAAATTACAACATGACCTAGTGGATGGTGACGGGACGTTGGGTTGCAGAGTATCGAGTGATTACTACAATCGCATACTGTCTGGGTGGGAACCTTTCCTAGAACCTTGGAGGTAGGATAAACAGTTTTGGTAGTTTTATAATTAGAGAGGAACTGTAGCTCAGTGGTAAGCTGGCGATGTCGTACGCTGAGGTTAAACAGTTCAAATCCAGCCATTGGTGTTTGCTATTTTCACGAGTTATAACACTTCCCGTCTTCATATAGTCTTTACTGTCATAACGTAAAAATTTTAAGCAAATAAGCCTCTTATACGGAAATCAGCCAGTGAATCGCAGATTGTTTGATTTTTGTGGATTAAAAATTTTAAACATAGATAGGCCAACACACTTCCTTTGATATATATTATTTAGAGATTTTCATTGTTGTTTAATATCTTTATTTTATACCGGTTGGAAGTGGGATCAGTGTATTTATAGCGAAGATAAATCAATCACCGGTATCTAGGTTCGAACCTATGCATCAATATTTAAGGTTTCAACTACAGTAGACCAGACCTTCTCGACTATTATACTTACTTTTATTTGAGTTACCATTCAAATTTGTTCACTATTACAAACTATTTAAAAACACATTTACCTAAAAAATAATATATTCTGAATTTAAAGTAATTTCAAGGGGTTTGTTTGTCATAAACCACACCAGATAACAGAATCACCAAATAATTTGTTAATGATGTGGTAGGTAATTGTGCGTAGTGTAATGTTGCATTATGTTGTTGTAACCAACATTATTGTTCTTCCTCTTCAAAAGGTGCCAATTAATTCCAATAGAAGATTCTGATGAATTTGCACTGCACTAATAGTGTACTCAATAAAAAGAGGACCAATAGCGGCGGCAATGCCGCATGCTAGGGTTTGAATCCGACTATTGACATTGATTTTCTACATGCTGTAATGTAAAGACTTTGTGCAAAAATTGCTATTTCTATAACCGTCTAAATAGACTTCATCACAGGGAGTTTTTTTTAACAGGAAGTTGATGCATTTTTAAATTTGCAATGCTCATTATGTTTAACTCTTTTGTCGCCTGACATTTTGAATTGTATTTATTTAATTTTTTTGTTTTCCCCAATTCTCTTTTCGATTGAAATTGTGTTTGGCACTTTTACAGTGGGTTCTAATTTTCTTTTCTATACCTTTTTAAAAGTTTGACAATTTGTATTAGTAACTTGCACCTGCTTTTCTTTTCTTTGTTTGGTGATAGTAACCCTGATTCAGACTTACCTTTGGAGTACCTTCATCTACCTCCTATCGTGTTTTTTTCTTAGAAATACATTTATATCTTTTTGATGTTTTAAATTATAAATGCATATATTTTTAAATTAAGTTTTTCACAAAATTTTATTATTTTAATTATAGATTTTATTAAAAGTATTGTTCCACTCTACTTCCATGGATTGGTGCCTAAATATAAATTTTAAAACTCTCTTATTTTTATTTATAACTTTAAAACATTTTTGTTTTGTTTTTTGTATTTTAGAAAATTGTAGAGATGTATTTTAGCATTACATTATTTAGTGTATATAAATTACAACGAAAAGCTTGTTTCTCTAGAAACGTTCTGCTACTTTGTTGGGAACGCCAAGCTCTGTTGCAAAATAAATTACTATCACCTACTGGGAGACAATGGCTACTTTTTTCTGATTGCCTAGGTGAAGCAACTTGTTGCCAAATATTTAATTTCCTAAATATTTTGGCAAAAAAAATTATATTTAACTCCCAGTAATTATAACACACTAGCTCAATTAAACTGACTCTTTTTTACTTTCTGTAAACCTCAGAGTTGTAAGTACACTGGAACTAACCTTGTAACGTCAATTATCTGTGCTTTAGTTTAACTTATAATTTAACCAAGTTCTAATATCTGAATACATGGGATACCTATTGGATGTGCAAGACAGGTAATATAAATCAAATTAATTTTGTTCTGCAAACGAAAAACTTTGAATTTATTACTTCTAAATTCAAACAGAAATAAAAAAAAAACTGAAACACAAAATATTTAAATTTTTTGGTAATTTTTACCTTACACAACAAATTCAAAAATACTTAACTTAATCTAAAATGGCAGAACTTTCTATGAATTTACTTATTTTTATTTTTTAAGCTTTTAATTTAATCAAATTTTAATTTAATTTAATGAATGCAACTTGATACACCACAAGATTAATAAAATATCTAACCCAGTATAATAAATAAATTTAATGAATTTACTCAGGCAAAATCTTAGGGGAAATCTGCAACGTATTTTCGCTTTTCACAGACCTTATAAGTTGTAGCTGTATGTCCTTCGACTGGAGGTACTAAGTCACAAGTTGTCTGGTGCCTGTGAATTACAGATGTTTTCTTTCTGGAAGTTGGCAGATGGTCCTAGGTCCGTTCGTCCGGTTATCCCACGATGTCTAGAAGCTCACTGACGATTTTTGTAAAAAAGATACCGAGAGTCGCTGGGTATCCTGTATTTATACCCAGTTTCCCTTCGAATCAGGTATGGCCTCGCTGGTATTTTGCACCCTTTTGTCGCATCCTCCAATTTGCAATTTATAAAAGATTTTGTTTTCCTTTGTTATAGTATTAATTATTTTAATGACTTTTTTCCTTTATCATTTCTTTAATTATTAATTATTTTAATTAAAAAACTATTTTTTTAAGTTGATTTCTCAGTTCCTAAACTTTGGCAATCCCACATCCCCTCTTCTCTCCGTGCCCGCTTGCGCTGAGATTTGCCGCGTTTTCTTTGTCGTTTCTTCTATTGTTATTTGATTTTCTTTAATAACTTTACTAATTTCCATCGGATTTTCCTGCTACTTGGATTTTCTTTCTTCCCACATCTTCTCCTTTACGCACGAACTCGAATGGTAGTTGTAGGACGTTTTGTTTGCATTTTCGTGTGCTCCGACTGCTTTCCGCAGATGAAGTCTTCCATTTTCCGACAATTTCCTTTTCTGCAGTTCTTTTACTTGTGGTTTAATGTTACTAGCTGCAGTCTCGCTTCTTTTGACCTTTTTTCCTGGTTTTTCTTGGACTTAGCAGTTTTACGAATTTGCTCTATTTGTTCTTTACTTTATATTACCGAAATTTATTTTATATACTGGATCATTATACAATTTGTTTAGCTACTAATCTATTTTAATTATTTATGGACTTTAAAACTTTATTTTACCTTAACTTTTGTTCTTAAAGGTGTTACAATTGTCACCTTTCGATTCAAATTATATTTAACTTTTTGATTTAATTTTCCATTAAAACTTTACTTAAATAATACTTTGTATACATTACCTTTAAAATAACTTTATTTTTTATGTACTTTTTTTACTATACAAAATTCGCCACTTTAAAGCATTTTCTTTAATATTAACATTATGACCTTTTGTCATATGACATTTCTTTTTTGGAATTTTTTCCTGAATACAAAAATGCCCTTACTTTTGGATTTTGAGTTAAATTGAATTTTTTGTGTAACTTTGAACACATATTACGTAAACAATTTCCCTTATTACGTTTCGGGAATTAGATGCCCAATACATAAGCGTTTAGCGTAATGCATTGACCACATAAAACCACTAATTCGCAAATTCCTAAATCCCGGCTATTCCCTCAGAAATCAGATAATTTCGGCTAAGTTACTTTTGCCGTATTTCTCCAGCTAACTCTCATCTTGCCCTGACTTGCATTTCTATGACCTACATACGTATGATGCCCGTAGTAGTCTAGAAAGATTGAATTATTCAAAAAAAATTTGAAAAATTCAAAATTTCGGGAATTGCATGGACATTTTCCGCTGCAAAATTTATAATGTCCTCTATTATTATATGTAATTAACCCCCGACGCAAAAGGAGGGGTGTTATAAGTTTAATGTGTGTGTCTGTGTATCTGTATTTTGTTTGAACGGTGACTTGATCGGCAGTGTTCTTAGCTATGTTTCAAGAAAATCTGTTCAGCCGTTCGAGGGTTTTTAAAATTTGTATAGATTATTATATGTTTGTAAAGTTATACTAAGATAAAGTTTGCATTTGCTGCAGAACTAAGTTGTCTTTTGTAAAAATTTGTTATTATTGTTTTCTGTTATAATTTGAAATAATTTTGGCACATTAATTTTGCTACATTAACACATGTTTGTGAATTCTAGTTGCCAGCTACAATGGGAGCATCACCAGAACTTGAATGGAGCTACAAACAGGCGCCAGCTATTTATAACATCTTTGGATACATTAAATTTGAATTTAACAAGCACGTTAGTAGAACTCTATAGTAGTGTAAAGGAAACATGG
>JAGFPH010001331.1:60401-73507 GCA_018207615.1 Philaenus spumarius | reverse complement strand
TTTCTTGATTGTTCCAGTATCCAGAATTCAGTAGGGGCTTTTGAAACGGAGAGTTATTACAAAGATCTTAACTGCAACTGGATCCCAGTGGACCCGGGCGACACGGTGCCTTTCTCTTTTGAGCAAAGAGGTAATTGAATAGCAAAATTCTACACAAGGTGCTACATATATATTAACATCAAAATCTTGCTGTATTGCCTAGATGTTCCCTACACAAGTTGTCTAAAACCAATAAAAATTATTTACAAAAGAAACTAATACTATTTCATATTAAACTGGAGAAGTTCTAGTTTGACTGACATGCCGAGGGTTCTGTATCTTCAACCATCCCAAAATGTTAACTTCTTAAAAACTTACATTCTTAGTAATTTATTAGAATATGTACAAGAGATCATAAACATATGGAGTAACTCTAAAACAAAACCACAATGAAGTAAAATAAAATTATATTTGCATCAGTACAAAAACTCTTGTGTCCTAACAAAAAGCTAATGGCCAAGTTTGTGTATAAAAATTGGTTGCTAACCTAGCTAAGCATAGAATAAAAAAAACAACAACTAACAAACCTAATAAAACTATTGAAATTACATCAATCAACTGTAAGGCAAATTAAGCCGAAAACGCATAACATCGTACCACACGATAAACAAAACACTTTCTAATCACAATACTACAATTCAGTTCTGAACAAAACTTAATTATCTAAAAATTTGCTGTATTATGTAATAATTTTTATTAACCCTTAAATGCATGATTTAATTTTAAAAATATGAAATTGAGGTTGGTTTTTTTTTAAATAATATATATATATATATACTACAGTAAAATTATGAAAAACATCTCAAGCCTTTAGACCAGGTAACTAGTCATATCCCGTCAGCTTGGAAGCGAGCCAACCACCGTTTGCTTTACTTCCGCCCTCCTACCCTCAAACCACAGATATGAAAAGTTACCTGGTCTCACGAGATTTGAACCCGGTATCTACTGATCAGGAAGACACCACGTTACCTCTCGGCTACGAAGGCTTGTATAGAATAGAACGCTCTTAGCTACTTTACAAAGCAACCATATTGCCTATCTCGCCCCTTTAGGCGGACCACCGTCAAAGTGAATTCTCCTGCATTCTAACGGCCAAATAGTTAACTAAATTACATAGGACTGACACAGATATGAATCATCATGAATTTAATTCTGAACACATGCAAATTTGCCGATTTAAACGTAATATTTCGGTTTGACTCTTTTATGCATCACTATGCATTTAAGGGTTAAAATCATAAATCACAATGGATTTCTATTTTTTAAGATGTGGGTGCATTGTGTAGAGAGGTGGACATTGTTTGTTTACATTTACTAGGACAAATTATTGATGATTCGATACCAATGCTTTGTGCATGAACAATATAGTTCGCTACAAAAACTAAAGCCGTGTTAAACTAATTAGTCATTTATAAATATGATGTTAGAATGGAATAAAAAGTAATAATAGAGCAACTAAACTAAGAATATATATGTGTTATAGAAAGTAATATTTTATCAATTCATTTAATATGTAATCAGGTACAACTCGTGGAGTAATACATAATGTAGTCTTGGACCCAAATGAAAATTCCAAACAAGGCCTCAAATTTTATAAACAATAGTGAAAAGGTAAAATAGAAATTTGATTTAAAAATGAACTATTAATTAAAGGTGAAAGCCAATTACAAGAAGTAAATTAAATAGACAGATTTTAATTAACAAACAACGCCTCGATCAGCTCAAACGTCATTGGTCAACAAAAGTGTCAAAAACGTTTGAACCAATCAGAGAGAAGGAAATTGAACTTTAATTTAAACTTCATTTTAAAAAAATGGATCTAAACTATATATATCATCACAATAATATATATCAACTCAAATATAGGCTACATGGCTACTAACAATTTTCACTGCGTAAAATACTCAACATTATTTTATTTAATATCATATTAAAAGTGAGCATAATTAAATAATCAGCGTTAATAGTACCTAGAAATAAAAGTATAAACACCAGTAAAAGTTAAGAAGAAGAATAAGAAGGGTGACAAAGGTGGATATGCAAGTTGTTATTAATAAGCAGTCTATAAAATGTTATCTTGTTGATTGCGGGGTGTTAATTTTACATTTTTAGACCCATGTAAAATACATTCATATTTTTATTAAAGTAAAATACTTACGGTAAACAATACTAATGTTAATCCTTTGAACTGTGTGAAAATTATTAAAACTATCAATCAATTAGCATAACCGTAACTTAGCAAATAGTAAAATACTCATTTTCATCATAATTTTTATACACAATTATTTAAATTATTATTTTTTTAAATGTCAAAAAATATTCTCATTTTAAATGCCATTGTCTCTTTGTTGTATTGAAAATTGTCTTAGCTTACCAATTCTATCTAGATATCAGAAATAAATAAGACATCTTAATGTAGACCTAGCTGTTGTTTTTATTTATCACAATCTGGAGTAAAATCTAAAGTTTTTCTTTAATTTAACTTCATACATTTTAACAGCAAAGCTCCCATACACAAGCAGCCTGTAAGCTTTTTAGTGATCTATGCTTGCGTATAGCGGAAATGTATTGTTGATTTGATCTATAATATTTAGTTATATAACTACGGTGTTATTCGAATATGTGTGTGAATTTTTTTGTAGGCTTCCTTAATAATTGTACCTTTATATTCAAAGAATCAAATGCCCACCATTTTGGTACCGTTAAGTGAAAAATAATATTTTATGTTACAAATTAATAGTATTCACTGTTATGCAAAACGTAGTATCAATATATCTACGTAGTGCCCTTAACCCTCCCAGTGGCAGACTGCCCAAAGTGACGTTCTCTCAGGCGCAAGATACAGCTATTTCGACAATTAGCGAGAATTGGCATATATTTACATAAGCGATAATTTAACCCACTTAGAATCATCCAATTGCAATAAACTGGCACCATTGGAAAGAAAATGAATCAAACTTTAATTTTTGTATTTACAACTTTTTCGTAAAACGTATATTTACATAAGTAATCTTCGTTTTAAAATATGCAAATCTGCCTACAGCTCTTTCCGTGCGTGAATTGCATACAATTGTACTGTTATTTCCCACTTCTTCAACGTTTAAGACCGTCTACACTAATATTTCTTTGGCAATTATAACGATACCATTGGATTCGTCATGATTTTATCTTTCTGTTGGTGTCTTCCAATCAGATGTCACTGTAAAATTACTATTTTATTGAAGAATTACTGTAAACCCTTGCGATTGGACAGTCTCTCAACCAATAAACAGGCCATTTGTCAATCGATATTGGGAAGGCAGTGCCTTATGTTTTGACAGATTTCTTTACACGATTTTGTAGAGCAAAGTCTGAAGTTTGAAACGGTCGTAAGTAATCCAGAAATAACCGGTTTTTTGTCTGTCTAGTTGACAGTTGAAATGTCAGTTCTAGTGAGAAAGTCAAGCGTGTGGGTTCTCACGTTATACAAATGGGGACCTATATGCAGCGTTTAGGGTAGCGGCTTTCATTAGATTGATATCATTTTGTTATTCAAATAAATATAACTCAAACACTTTTGTGAACTAAGGAAAGACGAGTATACCGTTATTTTCTTTGATTTATCCTCTACACTTTGTTATAATAATATTTCATTTTTGGGCAAAGCATATATTAGTAAATGACGTTACAATCTAGGCCTAGGTTTGTTACCAGTCGTGTACTTGGAACATAAAAACTATTTTTTTCAAAATAAAAAATTTGAAATTGATAAATGTTTTTATACAGTTATATTTAGAACTAAATTACGAAACTTTTTTACGCTTACGAAAAAAATACAAAAAATGTTTACTACTTGTTATGTAGGCCTAAAGTTGAACTTTTTCCTTTCGTTACTGAACATTTTTTGTTTCTTGAGCTAATAACTTTTACAATTTCAAAATAAACTAATTTTTAGTGGCATATTTGAATTCTTTGAAGTTTCTTCTACAAAAAAGCTATTGAACACTTTTGGATTGGGGTTCATTTACTATTTTTGGCGAATTTTTAAAAATATGCTTGCAAAACGCTAAAAACAGGCTTTTCAATTTTAGCTTTAACCATGCCACTTGGAGGGTTAAGTTACGTTTTGTTATTGAAAAAAAAGGCCAACAGTAAACTATAATTACTTTATATCTATTTTTAAATGAGTTCTTTTCTTTATTTTGACCACTAAAACAAAATTCTAAAATTTTCTCTGAAGCTTACTATCATAGTTTATAAATTGTCATTACATGGCCTTTGGATGTGGAATGTTTTGACCGATACAAAAAGTAATAATTTGTATTTGACAGGTAAACTTCGGCATAGAGATACGCACAAGTTTCACACTCACAAGTTAGGAGTACGTGTAGAAGGATGGCAAGAAATAGACCCAGTATCTGTAGACAGAGTAGGAGTGTATTTCAGACAAGCATCTCCTGCCGACAATGTGAGTATTTCACAAGTACATGTTGGAGCAGAATAATAGTCTGCAATTGCGGTGGGTAATATGATGTTGGGCGCGAACAGTTCAGATAATGCAGTTTCAATATCCATAGTTTGTTTACACATATAACATCATGTGTTTGCTATATAAAAATGTTAAATTAAAATAACAATTTGGCCTTTTTTACATCCCCGTAGATACTTTACTATCAAAAATGTTTACAATCATAAGTACTTTAGCAATCTTAAACTTTTCGTGTTTTATGACATGTATGTTTTGTACTGAGACACAAAAGTGCTATTTTATTCCGTACTAACAACCGTATTCTGTTACATGTTCAACATGATTTGCACTTTCTAGTTTTTACAATGCTACTTGTCAAAACTTATTATTATTTTAAGTATTAATATATTTTATGTTAATGAATGTTATGCCAACCTAGTTACTGCAAGCACGAGTAGTCTTAGAAGTGACACTGGAAGGTTCTGCTCGCAAGCTAATCACAGTAAGATCTGCTTTACAGCTGTGTAATCAACTGCCCGACACCATAGAAGTCAAATTTGACAATGCACGCGTATATCGGGAAAGTAAGTTTAGATTTTATTAATTTAAATGTAGACACAAATATATACAGTGGTTGTCCTAAATCGGTTTTTTTCTAGTGTTATAAGCTTGGTTTGATTTGATAAACCCAAAATTTTAAGATTGATTTACTCAAGAAAATTCGCTAAATAATTATATAAAATACGTAATCTGGTGTTGCAATTAATTAACAGGTGGACCTTTTAAAACAGCTGATCTTGAAATATGACTATTCTGTTTTAGACTTTATTCACATTGATAGTCAAATATTCAGGTATTTAATAGAAAACCTGTTTTATAAATTTAAGGTGGGAAAAAGTATCAAATTTAATGGTTAGTGGGGCTAGCGAAATGGTGAGACAAGTAGATTGTATCCTTGACTCATACTGGTTGTACGTGCACTATTGATTCAATGCCCCACTACTCAGCTGTTCGCAACTTTATGCAGGACTTTTTTTGGAAACAAACAAGAGCAGTTTGTGAACAATTTTTTCTTAAGCTCAAACATTGATGAAAGAGAAGAGATTTAAAGACTAGAAATAAAGCAAAGCTAACACAACGACAGCACTATGTGTAACATATACAATTCTTGAATGCGTATAGAATAGAAAATTTATTTTTTAATATTGGTCATAACAGTGAAATATTTCTTAAATAACTTTAAGTAAAATAAGCAGACAATATAGATTATAAATTTAATAAATGTAAAGTAATTGTAAGAAAAAAGCAGACATCAAAAAGTGTAGTAACTTAAACAATCAATAATTAAATAAAGTGACATTATTTTTTATAAACCAAAATACGCGGTTTTATGAAACCGAATACACCAAATAAGGAATGTTCTAGAATAAACCATAAAAGAACATGAAATGACTCATAGAAGCTTCTAGAAGCAAAAACAGGTACACAAAAAATACTGGAGATCGCATGGAAAGCAAATTGTGCTACAGTTCTTTGTCAGACTCTGGCGGAGTAAGACGTCGTGAATTTGTTGATAGTCGGACAATCACGAGATCAAACATTTAATAAGTTTAAACTTTTAAACAAATGAAATACTTGTAATTAAGTTAACAAGTATTCTTTGATTTAATAGTAAAAATGTGATTTCTTCGCTGTGAATAGAGAGAATTGAAAGTGGTGTCAAGGTGTGCTGGAGACAGGCTTGAAAAAATCTACTTTGTTTGAGTTGTAAAGTTTTATATCTCTATGCTTTGTTAATGGATGAAACATGTATTCAATACAAATTTAGTTGTGAAATTTGTTTAAAAAAATTGTGAATTGAAGTAAATGTGAAAATACTTTGAAATTAAGTGCCACGTGGTAAATGGATTATTGAACATTCAAAGAATTGCACAAGTATTGTATATGGTTAGAAATATCTATGTAGTTTAGATTGTTTGCATTTTTGTTCAATTTAAATTTATTTTTAAAATATAAATCATCATTTTTCTTAAACTAAAATTTATTTTTTAATCAATATATGTCTGTAAGATTTATTTTAACATGTGTCATTAAATTATTAAAATCAACCATCAAGTGAGTTAGATTTCATTGACATGCACAGTTCAATTTCCAAAAGTACTTGTTACAGTAATCGAACCCACGTAAATGTAAATTTAATAGAAACAAGTAAATATTCATAAGAGTTGTGCATTAGCCTATAAGAATGTGGTCTAACAGTTTTAGCGGGAGAGAAATGGTCACGTGATAGGACGTCACAGTTCATGTCGTGTGATTTGTTTCTTTTGTCGACTGGAAATCAGATGCTCTATAGGATATACACTGAAAGTGGAAAATGATACAAATGTAGCATGTGCATTGGAGAAAGTTACAACAGCTTACAAAGTTTAAGGTTATAAATTTAATTTAATTTCTTTTGGCTTTTTAATTGTGGTAAATTAACATTTAATGAGTAATAATTAATAAATAATCGCAAATTCTACATAACTTTTAGTAATTAATAATTTTTTTATTTTTACTTCAAAGTTTTCAAAAATCCGGTATTTTGAAACAATTTAACGTTACAAAATGGTGCCCAATGTGGGGCTAATGTTTCAAAATGGTGTCCAATTTGGGGCAAAACGTTAAAAAATGGCACCCATCACGATGCTGCACAACGAAATGGAATTGAATTGTGGTTTTTAACTTTATTTTTGTCGCATGATGGTTGATTTATTTTGAATATCATTGAAAAATATAAGTTGTTGAAAATGGCAAATGAAGATAAATTTAACAATTCAGGAGTCATGTTGAGTCAGTCAATACAATAACTGAGGGTGACAGGGGTGAAGAGGCACAATGTATTTAGATAATGTAAAGTCAAGTGACAGTCTTGATGAAAAACTCAAGATGATGATGTGTTTTTTAAATGAAAAATTTAATGCAAATAAACAAGATATTGACAATAAATTTAAAGAAAGTAATTGAAAATTTGATAACGTTCGTAAAGAAGTTAACAGTAAATTTAATGAAAGTAAAGAGGAAAACAAACAGGTTTTTGAAGCTTTAAACATGATATTTAATGATTTCAACATCAAGTTTGACTTTTTTAAAGAGGAGATTGCTGGTATAAATAAAAAGTTCAAAAATTCTAAAGTGGAGAATGGAAAGAAAATTGAGAAAATTTTTATTGAAATGAGAGATAGTTTTAAAGGGGGGGGGGGGGGGATAAGATTATTGAAATTAATGTGCAAATTGAAAGTAATCTGACTCAAACAGGAAAATAGATGATGAAATTAAACAAGTCCAATAGTAGTTAAACACATAAAAGAGCACTGTGGCGACAAAATCACACTGATTTAAATAAAAACCTGAACCACAAAACAAGGAGCAAAAACTATAACTAAACAACTAATTTGTAAGTTAAGTTTAATACCTTACCCTTATGTACATTTCGATTACATGGTCATCATCCTCAGAGGGTTTTAACACTACTAAAGTATACATAAAATATTACAGCCAACTGAACACGCCCTCCCCCCACTCCTCCCCATACCAGTTAATCCAAGACCGACCTGGTGGGGGAGGGGGAATGGGAGGAGCCACATTAAATCTACTACATGTATCTATTATTAACAATAAAAACCAATTTAACAATAAATTATAAAACTATTAAATACAAAAAATAACAAACTGGTCTACTAAAACTATAAACAGTCAAACAGAAATTAAAATAATAATAATAAAATAAAAAACTAATAGGCCTAATGAAATAAATAACAAACAAAAGAAATTAAATACTTAATAAAATAAAATAACATAAACTTTAAAACCCAATATTAACAAATACAGATCAACAAAATATAAATAATATAGGTCTATGGTTTAAAAAATACAAATAACTTTATTACTTTTTTAATCCTTCTGCTTGTTTATTCTACCAATTCTGATCTCCTGACTTTATTAACCTCCGACAAACTATTTCAGATGAAAACTAGCTTTAGAACTATTAATGTAAGGTTGCAGAACAGTGTCAGATAGTTACTTAGTCTTTACCTGATTTTATTTTGACAAATCTTTCAATACAATTTAACAATAATTATTCATTGTTTAGGAAACTTAATCATTACAATAAATTGTGAAACTAACCACCATAGTGTGTTATCAACAATAGACCCACATCTGCATAAGTCTAACTGGCATATAGTAACGTTAAACAAAAAAATCCACAATAGAATGGGTGAAGCTAATGTATAATGCAAACTTAATCAACAGAATGTATTAATCAACTTAATGTATAATGTAAAACAGAAATGATATTATTGTCAGTTCAGTTGTATTTTGTATTGAGTCGCACAAAAGTAGCTGCACATTGATGGTATTTTCTGATCATGAGTCACTTATACTGTAACATTTTGAGGTTAACCGAATATTGTAATAACCTAAATTTAATAACAATGATCTGGTTTCACAAAATTCTAAAACAAATTCTTATTAATAATTATAATTATTAGTATTCTAAATAATATAAACTACCTGTTCAAGATAAATATAAAATAAACATTGTAAATTTGTAACCTAGCTGATTTGAACGAGTTCAGTACTATTATTTTATAATTATGTAAACAAAAGGAAATTCACACACGAAATGTAAATAGTTGTAAAGTAGAACTGAAAGAATCTTGTATTTATTAAATCAATGTAATAATAATTGGTGACAGGTGAGATAAATGTTGAAATGTAATAAATATGTTGGAGTGAAAGTAAAGTATTTAGTGTTTAGTATAGAAGCTATACATGGTAATGGAACGGAACGAACTGCAAAATGGAACGTTGGCAACGGCCATTATGTTTTTATTTTCCATTCCGAGTGCAAAGAAGAGATGAGAACTACAATCATATACATTTAAATTTTCAATTAAATATTAATAAAACTACAGATATTTGGTAAAGTCAAAAAATAAAATATTACAAATTTTGGACAGCATGTAAAAAAAAAACTTATGAACAAATTTGAAATGAAATGTGCTTCAGTATGAAAGAAACACGATCATACTGAAAAGTGTATAGTAGACTGTGATTTAATTGTAGGACTCTTGATTTAATTTATTGAATCAAATAAATAAACAAAGAAGAAATAGTTTTAAGTTAATCAAATAAAAAAATAATAAGAAGATTGTAATAATAAAATCCGGACAAGTAAGATCTAAATCAAGCCTACACGGTAATATCCAACCATAGTAATAGGCTAACATATTTTGAAGAACAAACTATTAAAATTTGAACCTGTAACTGACTTTCTTACTTAAAATATAAATTAATTATAAACTTGAATTGAACTTTAGAATACAATTAGTAGATACCAGATTTTATAATTAGCCTATAATACAAATGTGTAAGAAGTAAATATAATTGTATGTATATGCCCCACAGGTAGGACCCCGAGATAAGAAGACAATAACTTGTAATTTATTTGAGTTTCTATTATTTTAAAATGGTATAATAAATAATGTATTAAAGAAATCATAAAGTGTCAATCAATAATTAATTAATGTTATAGTACATATTATAACTTAAAATTGTTCCTTGTATGCAAAGATTAATTTAGTATTATTTTATGATTGTAGGGCCAACATACTTAGTCGTAGGTCCTGGAGCAACACTCCCTATACCCTTAGCATGTACCTCAGCACAGATGTGGGTCCGACCAATGGGTAATTCACAGCTTCCTACCCACTACCATACCTTTTGTAACCGACCTTTAGCATGGCAAAATGTTACCAGACCTGGACAAGTAGTGCAGGAACAACGTTGGTGTAACAGCAATAAAGGGGAAAATTATAAGTAAGTACAAGGCCAAAGTTATGTACAGCAAAATTTTAATAATTGAAAAATTATTTTCTGAATGATTAATTTGTTGTTTAAGAGGTATTCTTAAAGAAACAATAGCCCTAAAACTGGCTCATTACCTCTACAAAACATTGATAAAGTAACATTTTAAAGAAAAAAAAAAAACTAGTGAGTGGTTTTACAGTAATGCACAAAAATATTTATGTATACTTCACTTGTCAAAAGATATAGTGATTAATGTTATCAATAGTTGTATTTGCATCCTTTCATTTGTCTTAAAATACAATGGTGTCATTTCTTTTAGAAAACTCAATATTTAATAAAATTAACATTTCTTACCTATGTTATAGTGGTTTGTCTTGTTTGCCAGAATAGAATACTTTTTAGAGTAGAAATATGAAGCTTTGCAAAATAATAATAATTTTTAATCAATATGTTTAAACAGCCTACTGCCAAAAATAAGTGCATATCCTGCTATGCTACCTGCGTCAACAATTTGCTGTCATCTGCACAAAGTAGGCCTATCGAAATATTTAACTTTGTTCATCATTATTTTACTTAAATTTAGTTTTGTGTTAGGTTAATAATTTTATTTAGGATTCGACAGTTGAATGTATAAAATGTATCTGGCCAATATCTCTTGAAAATATTAATTAACATAATAGGAATAATTATTCCAAAAATAAAATAAAATATTATAGTCTTAAATATTAAAATATTTTAATACACAAGTTTTTTTAGTTAGAATATAAAAATTTAAGTCTTGTAGTATTTCTGTTTTTAATACAGTCAAAAATATATAAGCTAATTTTAATATCAACATAACTACTTCAAAATATTAACTTTTTCTCTAAACATTTGCTCTCTTTATAGGTCCTAATGAGATATGGCAAGAGCCACTGCTTTGAGAATTTTCTGGGAATGACTGACAAGTAGTTCCAACAAAATGTGGCCACTGTGAGACAAGTCTGTAGGCTGACTGATTTGTCTCCTGATTAGGGTTCTCAATCCCGGGATTCGGGATCCCGGTCACTTTGTGGTACCTAGTAATCCCGGGATTAGTGTATCTCAATCCTGGAATTGACGAAATTGCAAAAACAAATTTTTTGTACGATTTTTGTGTGATTTTTATGTTTACTGATTATTTTCAAAAATCGCCTTTAAAAACTTATTTGTGAAAATAAAATTTCAAAGTTTGGTATTTAATTATTTAATGTCATAAATTATAGTAAAGTATCTCATTTTCTATAAATTTACATCCTTTAGGAAGAATTGAAGACCTGGATTTAGTAACTCGCCGAACGCTCGAATGCGTCTTCGAATTGACTCCAGCCCACCAATAAAATGAGAAAAATAATCGTCGTAATGGGAATGTTACTAAATCCAGGTCTTCAATAAAACTAAGTAGAAATGTTTAAACTTAATTCGATAAGGTAGAGATAAAATCCTACCTAGTGATAAAAAAAGCCTATTTATTTCTAACTCTTAACGATTTTTTTTATGTTGGCTAAAGTTTCTAGTTTATCTAAGAAACTAAAAATATCAATATCAAAGAAACAAAAAAAAAATTTCCGAGAATTGGAGGCTCGAAAGGTGCAGTCAACAAGTCAACAACACACTGCCGACGTCATATTCGGCAAAATAACAGTTTAAAAATATGTAATGTTCCCCAGATTAAACTAGTTTTAGAAACTATGTAGTAGTTTGTTTTGAATGCGAATAAAACTTGTATTAACGTTGTCATTACACAGCTGTATATGCTAGATTTTTTAGAAAAAAGGAATCCCGGGATTGTCTTCAGTCAATCCCGAAATCCCGTGATTGAAAATTTGGTCCGGGATTGAGACCCCTACTCCTGATGTGATGTAATGAGTTAATATAATATTAGCATAGAAAAAAGTACAAGAGTCAAATTATAATGTTTGATATCTCTTATATTCCAGAGTAAATCGAGAGCCTCACTTATGATAATCACCCTGTTTTTACTGTTAAACACAAATCTGATACAAATTATATAATTTGTAGAATAAAGTATCATGATTTTTTTGTTTTCAGATTTTCAGTAGTAATTCTCAGAGAGAACTATCCCTATGAAGGGCCACCACCTCATACTTACGAGTGGATGCAACCAGCTCATACTATTACTCTATTGAGCGCACTTACTGTACACAATCTGTTGCCTTATGACTTAATGTATAATATCAGAAATACAACTAAAGGAAGAATCAGACCTGGTCAGGTGGTTAATATACACGAGGTAAGAAGAACTTAGTGTAGGTAAGGTTAGGTTAGATTATGAAAAAGATAAGTACACAATCTGTCCCTCCCTTTGTTTCTTTTAGCATTCACATCCGATAATTACTATGAAATTAATTATAAAAAATAAAATATAGTGAACAATGTTCTAGAAAGCATTTAATAACAGTTTGTTACATCATAACTGGTAATAAATTGACCAAAACCAAGAGAGCATTGTCATGTCAGTAACAGTAGCTGTTTATAGTTTACTATAAGTGTAAACTTTTTATATCCACAAAATACTAATTAATTCTGACATTCAGTCAATTTTCTTGTAAAGTCAAATTGCATTTGATCCCAAATAATAATGGCGCGAGTTGTGATGCACCGGGACTTTACTGAACGTAGCTTAAATGGAGAAGTACTTTCAAAAAATTAACATGGCAAACATAGGAACTGTGCATAAGCTAAAAAATGCACATACGAAATCAACCCTAACCAGTGTAAAAGATTG